>JBCJKH010049719.1:0-17240 GCA_039877255.1 Loriculus beryllinus | reverse complement strand
TTAAACAGGGGAGGTTTAGATTGGATATAAGGAAGAAATTCTTTACTGTTAGGGTGGTGAGGCACTGGAGTGGGTTGCCCAAAGAAGTTGTGAGTGCTCTATCCTTGACAGTGTTAAAGGCCAGATTGGACGAACCCTGGGTAGCATGGTTTAGTGTGAGGTGTTGGGGTTTGGAACTAGATGATCTTAAGGTCCTTTCCAACCCTAACGATTCTATGATTCTATTATTCTATCTGATGAATTTTGCCCTTAGTTACACTGTAATTAGTCTTCTGCTTTGTGCCTACCTTGTGGAGACTGGAATCTAGTGTGTATCAGAAGCTATACAGATACTTTCTAGAGCCAAATGCTAACCAGATACCTTTTAGACATTTTGCAAACACTGATGAGTTCCATGCTGAGTAGAATCAGATCTTGCTCAGGAAGACATACAGCACAGATTCACTTGCATGGCTCCATTTGCTAAACAATTATAATAGCATTCACATAAATATAATGAGACTTAAAATGATGAGTATCAACAGAGATAACATTAAAGTATTTCAAACAAATTAGGGATGATCAGCATCTGTGATTTGTGTCCATCTCAAGTAATTTCTTGCTGTTTGCTTTTTGTGGTTTTTTTCAGTCTCACAACCAGTTCAAAATATTTTGCCCAGTGGAAAATATTAATTGATCCTGTCTGGCATAATGCATGGGAAGTTAGGTTTATTTGAAAACAGCCCAGTCTAAGCCAATGTTACTGAGCATGTAGTCTATAAATCATTAAAAGCAGTCTGCAAATTCCCTGTTTTAATCTTGTATTAATTTAAATATATGCATTTTTCATTTCCTTTACCGGTACCAGATTTAATTGTGGTGTTGTTTATTTTAGTAGTGGAACTGATCTTTGCTTTCCTAGTTTTTAAGAAGTCTATTTAATACTCTTCAGTCATCAAAAAAGAGAAGAATGAAATGTGGTATGTGATATACCTAGGTGATAAAGATTTAGGTAGGTGATAAAGATTTGGAGTTTTGTTTGTTTGGGGTTTTTTTGCTTTTATTTTGTTGTTGTTTTGTTTGGTTTTTTGTGGGTTTTTTTTTATTTAGAAGGAGAAACAGGACATATTGACAAACAGCATGTGTTTTAGTGGAGGTTTCCTTAAAAGAAGGAACCAGAAATGGCAGAGTGTACTTTGCGCCAATGCCGGTAAATAGAAGTGAATTTTAGTAACTTCACAATTCCCTGTAGCTTTCCTGTCAGCATTATAAAATTCTATGATCTTGGAAAGAACAGTCATAGGCAGTGGATGTTGATAGATGTACAGTGGAATGTTACTCCTCAACAGTGAGAAGATCAGTATTAAAAGAATGTGACTTTGTACTTACATTTCATCAGCATTTACCATGCATTTGATATTAAGCCATAAGGAAGATGCTTTCTAATAGTTCAACAAGTTTTTACAAATTTTTTTATTTTGGAAAATTTAAAAAATCAATAAGTTTTCTTGTCACATCTGGCTTCCATCTTACTTTAATAGTGGGAGTGTCCCTATTGTGGTCAGTTTTGCCTGCATCCAAAAGTTTGCAGCTTCAGGGCCTCATTTGTAAGATTACGTAAGTGCATTTCATTGTATGAGATATTCAGATGCTTAAGTACTCTTTGAATGTATTTCTGTATGTGTCTCTTAAGTGTGTTGAATCTGATTGTTAGACCAATCAGGATTATAGTAGCAATTATGGTAACTCTACATATTTAGTGTATGGCAGTAGTCTTTAAATAGCTTGGTCAAGGAATCCTGTTTTCTGAATCTGTTAAGCAGGTAGGTCACCCCAGAGATTACTCATGTGTTTCTACACATAAATATTTCCATTGTTATGTTTGTATGTTTAGATAATGTCCATTGTTCACCTTCTACAGTAGTCTGAGCAGGTGCTGCAAACATTTTTAGTTCCTTTATGTACTCAAATCTCATTTCCTTGATTGAAAGCAAATTTCCCTCTCTTATGTATATGAAGGAAAGTTAGTATTTTCTTACATTTCTGTGTTCAGCTGGGAGACAGTAGAGATTCTGAGAGAGTTGACAGGGTGATTTCCCACCACCTTCAGCAAACTAGGCAAATCTGTTTTAAAGATGTTTCCAACATATGGTATTATTTTAATGGTTTCACTGATCAAGTTCAGAGTATAAAATCCTTCAGGTTTACAAGTTGCAGCATTGTTTATTTAAAGAGAAAGAAAGATTTCACATGGCAATATAATTTATTAAACATCACTCTTTCCTGGAGGTTCAGATGGCTTTCTAATGTGTAGCAGATATTGTATAAATTACAGCCATGAAGAACCTTGGTTTTATATACTTAGTAAGTGTTATCAATAGTAGAAATTCACAGGTGGACAGACAAAAAATGTGCTGTTCTGGGATTAACTCTAAAATAAGCTCTGCTACACATATGTACCATATGGATCTGTTTTCCTTCGCATCCATTATAGAAATGAGAGGAAGTAGTTCATTGTTCCCTCATCCAACTCTCAGATTTGCAGGTTCCTCAAGGTAATAATTTTTTTATATGGTCTATTTAATGTGCTAGAGAAATCTTTTTAAGCCTTCTCTTGAATCTCTGGGGAAAAGTTCATGTTAGTGCACTGGGGTAGTGTTCTGAGCCCATAGTTTAACTAGAAAATATAATCACATAACTGAACTTCTACAACTACAGAATTTTTCAGAATCACATCAGCCTCATTCACTAGTGTGAGTAAGTGTGTGTGTGGGGGGGAACTAGCAAACTCTAAATATGATAAAAATTGTACCAAACAAACCCCTCATCTTTGTCTTTTCCTCAAAGAGGGGCATTTACCGTTCAAAATAGGAATTAGGAATCTGTACTTACACCATAATGTTCTGTTGAACTCTAGGTTTGTTAGCCAATATCCAGTGTAGAGTCCTAACACTAAGTTGCATTAGCCTATTTCAGTGGTTTTTTTTTTGCACCATGAATGGTGCACAAATATTACAACAAAATCATGATTGCTTTTACCTACAGTGTTAAAATGTTCCCTTTCTTCTAAAATGTTCCCTTTCTTCTGAAACAAGGGGATGGGAAATATGTGGGTTTGCTACGAGTCCTTTGAAAAAAATTTAATGGTGCCATGATGATGTGTATAAAAATTATTTGTGGTGAATCAGTATTCAACTTCAAAGGATTACGTTGGCAATGAATCCTGTTCAACAACAAGTAGCTACTTATAACAGTAAATAAATGGAAAGCCTTTATATCAGCCTCACTAATCCAGAGCTGCCAAACTCAGTCTTCGAACACATTCTCTTAAATATCAAACTCTGTTTTCAGTTCCTCAAAACATTCATTTTGCATTTGAATTTCCTGTCTTTGCATGAACATGATTGTCTTTGAGTGACAAGGATACTTTCCAGGATTTTAAGTCCTCCACCACTGACATCTCCTCTTTTATAGATTAATATAAACATACTATGATAGTATGTTTTCTTGATGCACTTCTTTGCATGAGTTTCATGAGAAATCAGCAGCACTCAAAAGTTGGTTTCTGATTTTACAATCTTCATGGGAAACTGCTTCATAATTTTAAAATGTACTTATTTTGCAGTGTACATGTGTGATCAACCATTAAAAATACCAGTAATAAAAGTAAAATTAAGAACTTTTTACTAAACAGATTTGCTCTTTTTTTAATCTCTGGTCATTTTATTTATCGAATCTCATGATAAAAAGAAGATTGCAACTTCTACTCATGTTAGCGTTGCAGAGCCAGAATAGTGAGCTGAACTGCATTTGAATACATTACTCATCAGATTATCACTTGAACTACAGGTAAATAGTTCAGTATGTATTTGTATAAATGTGGCTACCATTTTCTACAGCATTTTCTACATTGGAAAATTGTGTAAGCAATTGTTTTCAAAAATATGCTTTCAAACATCTTAATGTTTATACAAAAGTGAAAATTGAAAAGCTGTATGTAACATGAATTTTTGCTTTCTTCACTTTTCTGGGTGAACTTCAGGCCACAGCGAGATTAATAGCAAAATATACCTTTAGTATAGTGAGGTCACAGTTTCAGCTGTAAATATTCAGCTAAACCTAAAATTATATTTTCCATAAGATATTTTATTAGTTACTAGTAATGGATAATATAATTCTGACATATAGTAGTTATTTATAGAGTTCTGACTGGGTTTCTCTTCTAGCAATTTTAAATGTCTAATGGGTTGGACAATATTCAATAGAGGAACTATTTTCTACTTTAGACACCAGCTGTGTAGACTTCCATTCCAATTTATGGAAAATATAAGCTGTATGATAAAATCTAAGAAAACGTAGAGCTAAGAATAATTACTAACTTTTGCTTGAACTATGAGTTTATGAAGCTATACCAGCCAAGATGGATTGACTTAAAGTAAAATAGAGCAACCTGGGAGGAAGGCAGTCAACTGGTGGCAGTATTCTGCACAATTATGTGTAGCTTTTCATTTCCAAGTCAAATTCTTTATTCAGTGATATGAGTTCTGCTGAGGCTCATGCCTCCCTTCAGGGCATGCCTTGCGTTGCTTAGAGGCACATTATTCGGGGTGGTCTACGGATGTGACTGAGACAGGACCCAGGACGGAGTCTTATCCGGTCATCTTGGGGCAGAAAGATGGTGGAATAACACTTAGACCTCAAAAATGAACTGAAGGTTTAATCAGAAGGGAAAATATAGCAGTGAATGTGTTAGAATCAGCTCATTTTTGGAAAATGAATGTGTCTCAACGACTGTGGGAATTTCATTTCTTAATAAACAAATAAATCTGTACAGAGTTAAAAAGATACTGTTCAGTAACTTAAAATAATTGAAGTTCAGGAACATGTAAGGCTGGGGGAAGAGTAAGGAAGAGGGGACGTTCAAAGTGATGGCATTTTTCTGCCTAAGTAACTGCCACATATGATGGACCCCTGCTGCCCTGGAGATGACTGAACACCTGCCTGCCCATGGGAAGTTGTGAATAATATTTTGTTTGAAAGAATTATTTATCAGCTCTTTTTGAGAGTGGTAAGAAACTGGCACAGGTTACCCAGAGAGGTGGTGAATGGGCCATCATAGGAAACACTCAAGGCCAGGTTGAGTGTGGTTCTGAGCAACCTGATCTAGTTGAAGATGTTCCTGCTCATTGCAGGGGGGGTTGGACTGGATGACCTTTGAAAATCCCTGCCAACCCAAACCATTCTGTGATCCTGTAACGTTAGAACTTTGAGCTGATTAAAGCTGTGTCAGTAGGACATAATGTACAGAACTGGGAACTTTCAGCTGGGTAGGCTTCATATGATGGAAGTAAAACATTGATTAGCCATAACAACAGTGGTGGTGTGATGTAGAAAATTGCCTTCTCTTGGTAGATCTGGTCCAACACAGTATATTTTTTAGTATTTTTAGAACTAGAACAGGTTGATTTGGTTGTATGAATGCTCCATCCCTAAAATGTTATTCATACAGATTACATTTGCATATGAGTAACATTCAGTTGGAATTTGCCAGATGTCCATTTATGTTTGTTTAAATAATGAGATCATTCCATGAAGTGAACAGGACCTAAAAAAAATAGAGGGAAGACTGTTTAGAAAAACAAGATATAAAATGCCTTACTTTACATATTTTCACATCTTATGGCATATTATGCAAGCAGAGGCACAGCAATATTGAGGCGCTGGTCAAAAAAAAAATGTGTCCAGTCCTAACACTTCATTAAACAATATAGTATATAATAAAGCTTAATTAGATTTGTTTGTATTTCCCAGATAATCTGTCCATTCATGGGAACATTCTCATGTATACATTCGTGTGTACAATTTTCAAAGCTAGCATCATTTTGCTGCTTCTTTTTTTGTGTTATGTGGAAATTCCGAATCCTTTCAGTGTTTTGTCATTTACTGTAGCGTGGAAGAATGTTAAGATGCACAGCTCAAGGCAAAGCTTATACATAAGTACAGTAGACAAGGGGCAACTGAAATCCAAATTTGTATGTTGTTGAGCTTACATAAACTCTTTACAGCCAATAAACTTAAGCACAAAGGGAGACTACCAACTAACCACTTGAATTCAGCAAAGACTCCTCAAATGCATACTTAATTCATTTTAGACTTTTAAAATGTTTCTCAAGCCCCAAGAAACTCTGTTTTGTTCATATTGCAGCCAATCACTGCACACATTAAACATTTACATTAGTACTTGGTAAATTTAGCCATATATAATTGAGATTGCTGCCTTGGTAAAGCAAATTAATGGCAGCATATCAGAACACACATCTGGCAAACTACTTTGATCTTTTCAAAGCAGAATATGCAAGGAAAGGCTGCAAGGAAAGGCTTCAAGAAAAGAAAACAGTTTAACCAAAGCTCTTGGTCAAAGCTCAGTAAAAAACTATCTAGGAGTGTAGATGATATAACATACCATAAAAAAAAAAAACCACTGAAAATCAGTTTCATGCTCAGTTCCTCCAACTGATATATCTACCAGAAGCAACAGAATTTGATGACATGTTTAGAGAAAAAGGTTTCTCATGTTCTTTGCTAAAATGTAACAGATGATACTATGTGAATTACACTGTATCTGCCCATTCCTCAGGGGAATATGGATCACAAGCACAAAAACATTTGCAAGCTTCTCCATGCAAAATGCTCCTTATATTTTGGACCAGAAGGAAGAAAGGAGGCAAGATACCTTTCAAATCAGAAGAAATGCATCACCACAGCAGTGCCTTTATGTTGTTCATTTGTTCTAGACTGTCTTTTCTAGGTACAGTTTCTTTAGAGCTTAGTTTACTGTTTCCAAGTCTTTCATCCTCTTGTCAGTAGTGGCGGTTATATACTTAAATATATCAAGAGCAAACTTTCCTGAAGTTTATTTGAACTAGATTTGCTTTAAAATCTGTTGTAAATCAGTGGGTTAGGTTCACATGGGGCTATGTATGGAGCACTAATTTCTGCTTTAGCTAAGAGATGTAAAAATTTTCACAACAGCTAGAAATGTGCAGAAGTACATGCAAACATGTTACTGAAGGAGAGTTTTATGATTGTGTGGCTTCTAGAAAATATGTGTGTATTCTGCTTGTGACTAGATTTGACACATTCATCTCTGTTGAAGCAAAATACCAAAATGCACAAACTACTGGAGCCTGGTTTTCCATGTTGGGAGAACATAAAAAGCAGCAAAGGACAGGGTCATAAAAATGTTTCCCTTTGTGTATTCAATCACAACACTACAGCTATACCCTGAGTGCATATTCAGAGTAAAGTGGGAAGGTAACACTAACTTTGCCTTGCATTCTGTAATAATATTTTTCTAGGGTATATCTGTTATAAAACAAGATCTCCGTTCAAGTGACTGTTTGATCAGCTGCTGAATGATGCACATACATGTACAGAATGATACTATAGGGTCAGAGTTTTTGTTGAAATCTGTAATTAAAGCTGTCAGTGCTAGATACATGAGGCACAAAATATATTTTATTTTTTTTCTAAATGCATCACTTGCATAAAATTGCCACTAGACTGCTAGACTAGTTGTTCTACTCTGCCAGGACCAGAACCAGTCTGGCTTCACACTGGAGTTTTCCTTGTGTTAAAGTTCGAGGCATTCTTTATGGACCTATGCACAGCAGTTTGATAGAAGTACAGAGCTGAACTTCTTCTAAATTCCATTACTTCTTTCTCTTGAGTGGTGTTATTTTTTCATCTTACTAGCCTTGTACCACTACTTTCACTCTAACCCTATGTTATTGTAATATATATATTTATTTGAGTTTGCAGCTGGTTAAAGGATAGTCAAGTTCAAAATGTCTTTCAATTATGATATTGTTTAACATTTGAACTTTAAAATTCATATTAAAGTGATTCTGAAGTGCATTTTATTTGTTGATGTTATGATAGTAATAAGATTCAAATACCTTTTGGTAAACTATGTTTTTATGTTATTTCTGTGACATAACCCCCCCAACTCTTGTTCATTTGTTCCTATCTTATTGGTGGGAAGGGCTATTGTCTTTGCTGCAGATATATAGTTCACATTGTTTGACAATAGGGGATTTTAGTAAAGTGCTGGAATAAACAAAGTAGGCAGAAAATATTGCCACTTTTCCTCTGGGAATTATTTGAACATGTTGCCATCTATATTAACAGTACACTTTGAATTTCTGAATACGCAGTTATATGTAGTGTTCATTTCAAAGCAGAACAGCATCTTTCATAAAAGCAACAGCTGTAATTTTAAAAGATGCTGTGGAGATTTATCTAGTTCAGCAGCTAGGCTGTTGAGTTTTTCCAAACTTCTTCTGTAGAATTTGACAGCTGCTGGAAGGTTACTTTTAGCCTTATGTACATTTCATCTTGAAGAAACTCAAATATTTCATTAAAAAATTGTTACTCCAAGTTACTCCAGTTCTTTGTTGTTGTTTCATTTGGTTATTGAATTTGGGGGATTGAATATGGTTGAATTCTTTCTGACAAACGCTGTCATTTGTTTCCAGGTTTGCTTAAAGTTGTTATATCTTTTCTTTTTTTTATCCCAACAGCTTGATCAAGTTGTCCGTCAGAGAAACCTGCATAGTTTGGAACTTTTCCTCTCATGTGCACAAAAACAGTTAGGCATTTTATTAAATGAAGAGCCAGCCACTACAGAGGAAAACAGAGATTGACATTCTTAGTATCACTGATATAGTGTGATTGTGAACTTGCAAATCTCGATTCAGCAGATGATGAATGCATTCTAATCTTTTGGGATTGTATCATTGATTCAAGATTGATCTGAAACTATGCTTGATAGAAATATTTGTGGATTATATTCTTTATTTATTTATTTTACTATTCTTATTAGATTGCAAATATGGGAAGGAAAAATTCCCTAGAAAACAAATCAATTTATTTATGACTTTTCTTTCATTACATTTTCTACTAGCCCATGATTGAAGTTCTAGATAACTGCAGTAATGATGAAAACATTTCTGTTGTGTCTGTTTCAAATTTGGCATCATGTTGATTTAGTTTATCAGCATTTTTGATATTTTAAAAAATGGTGAAAAATATTTAACTGACTTGATACAAATACATCTCTCTTTCCAAATTATATGCCCAAGTACATTTCTTCAGGTGAGCCTGAGGAGCTTCTTATTTCTTCCTAATTTTGATGTATAACAGAGGAATCAGTCCTGAAACATGAGAGTGTTTGTAGGCATTTCTTTAGTCATTTATAAGCAACTCCAGCTCTAGTAGTAGAAAAGTTGAAAAAGTGTATCTCTTTGAAATAGTGCAAAACATTGCCATAACCAATGTATAATATGTGTTTTATTTCTGTTTTACAAAGCTTGTTTGATTCCAAAAGTAATTTTCTCATGAAAGTACGATTAATGTGACTGACCTCAGTTTCAGGAAGAAGATGTATGTAATTATATGGAGACTGATACTGTACTGCCTCAGTGGAATTTCTGACAGAATAAGGAGTGCAGCTTGCTGACCTCAGATGCCCTTTCTAAACCCACTGAAGGAAGCAGAAAAACTCCTCAATGACATTACTGGACTTTGGATCAAGTTGTAGGTCTTTCGAGGCTTGCTAATTGCAGGATGGAGGGAAATTTCTGTGCCTACACTCTATTGATTGTAGATTTGGCGCCTTAGTTATAAAAGAGTACTGAATGAAATAAGGAAATAAGTGTTTGTGCTTAGGAATGTAAATAAACTGAGAATTATATCTCTTATGGTGAGAGTGTGATTGAATGGGAAACTTAAGGGCATTTTTAGTGTGGTTCACGTTATTCAGTGGTGTTTGGGGTTTTTTGTTTGGCTGGGGTTTTTTGCATCAGCAGTCGCTTTTCGTAAATCACTTTTTTATAACAAGAAGGAAACACCAAATGCTTGCATGTGTATTTGGCAGTATGCAATATATATTGCAGAGAGTTTATTTTTGCATATAAATATTTTTCTGTGCTTCGTTTTCGTCATGAAAACCAAAAGTTTTATCTTCTGTATGTGGAGGTTCATTGAAGAAGTAAATAATGCTGGTTTTACAAGCTGATGGCCTTACCCTACAAATGGATGAAAATCCAGGCTTCTTTCTGATATTTCTTGGTTGGCTGATAAGTTTCCATTACTTCTGGCAGACCAAAAACAACTTTAGTGCTAATAAGTCAACTACTTATTTGTTTCACCAAGTCAGTGAAAATTTTGTTATCAGCTGCAGCTAAGGTAGCACAGATGTCTCAATGGGGCTTTTTAGAAAGTAAAGGCAGTGCAAAGTGAAATTGATTATCTAATGCTGTCTCACAGTCTATGTCTAATTGTGGAAATGGGGCATGAGCAGATTCCTAGATGAACTTCATTCTAATTTCGACTTCTAGGCCTGTACATGAAGCAGTATTCCTTTTTACTGAAGACCTCAAAGTGTTTCTCATCAAATCCAGATCCTTAGTGGTATATCAGCGTTCTCCAGCTAAAGAGCTTGTATTCTGACTTGCGACAGTATATAAAAGCACTTTTTTGGAGAAGCTTATGATTGAAGTCTGGCAAACTGTGGTGTATCTTTCCCATTAGAACATCACATATTGTTTAATCTCAGCCTTTGAATGTTGTGATTGTTACTGCAGCTATTTTTTTCTAACATTTTGATAGTTTTAGTGCTTTAGTCTTTCTTTCCACCCTGCAAGCAAAACTGCAGAATTAGACCACAGACATGCAAGATCAGGTTAGGAGCTTGGATTACATTCAAAACTGCCATGTCTCAGGGGAGAAATTTAGTTATCCAACAGAAAAAAGACCTATCCAGTATGCAAGCTTTATAGCATGCAATAACCTCCACCTTCTCCACATAGCATTCAAAGATATAACGCTTAGTTTTATTTTCCATTATTTCTGCATAACCATAGAAGAATACAGTTTGTGGAAATCTGAGAGGAGATGAAGGCACAGAGAACCTGATCTAGCTCCTGGAAATTTTATTTTTTTTTATTCCTACATACAGAGAGAAGAACGATATATGAGAACATGGTCAAGACCTACAGGGTGGAACTTTATGTGCCTCTGAGGTATGTAACAATTTTGGTAAGGCTGATGGGAGAACCAAGAATCCTCGAATTAATCTTTATAACCAAAATGCAAGGACTAAAATGTTCAAGCTAGTGAGTCTGCAGTTTAGAACATCACCAAAGCTCATATAATGCACATTATATATATATATGATTACATACTTATTTTAAAAGACAGGGTAACAGTGATGCAGTGTATATAATGTCTTTGTGTATATGTATGCACACACATAATATATATGTGTATATATATATACACACACATAATATATTGTATATACACGTCTTTTATTGGTGTCAGTCAGGCCCTTTCTATTTTAACACTTCTACTTGATGGTCTAGAACTTGATGGTCTAGAGAAGATCGAAACAGTGGGATTTGTAATTAATAGTTTAATAAGTTAATATCAAACATTGTGATATTTTACAGTCCTACATATTTGTGCTATATTTCTGTATCTTTCTGTTCGCTCCCTATTTCTTTCCCTTTTAGAATTCCAGATTGGCTCTCAGACTATGTGTGTACAAGTCATAAACAAAGAGAGAATCATTTGCCACAGACTTTTTGTATGTTGTCTGTAGTTAAGATATGGGAATAGATGAATTTTTGCTTTGTTCTGAGAATCTCATTGACAAATGTTGCTTGAATTCCTTGAAGCACTGAATTTCTTCACTCCATCATAAGAAGTCAGAACAAAGAAAAAGCAATAGTCATTCCAGAGTCTGAGATCGCATTAGTATTTTTCTGAGATTTTTCTGCATCTTTACATTGGCTTCTGATCAAAAATTGCCTCATGTCCTGTCAGCTCAGTAAATTGCTATGTTAATTCCTGACTGTCTGAAATTATCCATGCAGACATGACCTTAAAGAGCCTAATTCCTGTTCACTCTTAAACTCCCTTATAGCACTTTAGATCCTCCTCTTCCACTGTTTATTTTCTATGTCCACATGATTGAAGTTACATATTTTCCCACCCTTTGGATGGATGGAATATATGATAAGATTTCATCTTGTTTCCTAGCAGGAAATAGCCACCAATAAAAATTGTTCAGCAAGGAGACAGATATATTTTATGCTCACTTTTGGATCATGCATGATATAGTGTCAGTGGTTATCAGATGAACTTAGTGCAAATGTAAAATGAGCTGAATTGGGATATATCAAATCTAGCTTCCAGCTAGTTAGCTTTCTTGATACCAGGTGTGTAGGTGTTAAAGCACTGAGCACATCATGATCTGACTAGCCATTCACCATCTTCCTGCTTACCCAGCTGCACTGCAGCCTACACTGAGCAACCTGAAACAGATAGTTTCCTCTAACTAGTTTAGGTATTGTAAACCCTGTTGCAGGAATGAGTAACTTCTGGATGAGAGTGTCTTAAATTTTACATGGCCATTCTGAGTACTGTATAGACAGATTTTATAACATCTGTGGCATGTATTTCTCATCAATGGATTGATTATATGTGCCAGAGAAACAGTGTTCTAGAAAATGCTTTTTGCATGGGTATAATTTGGACCATTGAATCAATTCAATATGTTTGCAGGAACTAATGAGACAAATGTTTTCTGTGATCTGCCCAAAAATATTGTTCTAAGGCTTCAAGAATTGATGGCTCATCTTCTAGTATGTCTTAAGCACAGTTTTCTTCATTAATTTTTAAGTCTACACATAGAATTAATAATGCTGCTGCTGAGTCTGGATCACATTTGAAAGGCTGAACATCATGGGGAAACTATCCAAATTGCACTGTCTTTGGATCAAGTTTTGTATTTGCCTTTGAAAGCGTATGCTTCGTTAGCTAAAGGAAAGCCCTGAGGTGTGTAGACTTCTTACTGTAGACATTACCTAAGCAGTTCACTTGCCATGGTGATGTGGTAGCTAAAAATGCCCTCACCAAGCTCCCTTATGCATAGAGCAAAAAGTCAGTCTTGTTTTATGCCATTTGCCATGTGGTATACATTTCTGTGTAATCATTGCTATCATTACATTATAAAGACCTATAGTAATATTCTGAAAGTGGGGAGAGATAACTGTAGGTGCTGGTGATAACATAGTATTTAGCAACACAAAATAAAAACGATATTTTCTTATTGATCTTCTTTATTGTATAGTGTGTATTTTAAACTCGTTCTATCACCTTTCAGTGATACAACATTCCTGTGATTATTATTGTTATCCTCATCATCTATGATAATAATAATAATAATGTCCTGTGATGTGGTATCAGTATTTTATCCATGTTTTATAAGTTGTATAATTATAATAATTTTAATATGTGTCAGAGATTCTCATTTGTTTATATTGCCTGTAACTCCTCACATTTCAGACTTACTTACAAAATCAGCACTTTTTAGATGCTTTACATTGTCCAGCATGGATAATACAATACACAAAGTATTATTGGATAAACACTCAGAGTATTCCACTTTTCTTCAGATGACATTTTTAAACAGTTTGACAGTGAACATTAGTAAAAATAATGAGATTTTCATTAATTGATTGATGGCTTGGTTTCATGAGCGAAGATTTAGGAAGAGCTTCAACTACACTTACTACAAGCACGATGACCAAGGGAATGTGGGATCTGCAGATCTGGTTGGAAAAAGGTTGCTTAGGCAATCAGGAGGTGTCCGACCAGGACTGTCATCTCCTGAGCAACCTTGAGCTACCCATGCGCTGGTCCGCCCACATGCAAGGCTCTGTCCTGTCCATACAGACAAGTGACAGTGAGCCCTATCAGCCTGCGCTGTGGGTTTGTTAGGTGAGGCACAGCTTGTGCAGCACTGGTCCCACCCTTTACACCTGAGGTTTATCTGCCACTGCCTAGATAGCTAAGATGGTGACAGCAAAGTCCTCAAGTCAAAGGTTTTGTAAGAGTGTCCTTCACTTAGACGGAAGACCATACAAGGCTTGACAAGCTCCATCTGCCCGGGTTTGAAGGTAGGAGTTTTCCTTCTCCTGTGAGGAAGGCCTGTCTTCACTAACGAAGATTCAGGAAGGGCTTTAACCACACATTCTGAGCAAGACTGTCATTTCCTGGGTCAATCTCGAGCGACTGATAACTAAGCAGCATTACTGTTGCAACAACACATCATCAGTAGGGTAAAACTAACCTGTCTCATGATGGTCTAAGCCCAGCTCACTTTCCCTATTAGTGGATGACCAATCCAACGCTTGGTGAATCCTGCTTCACAATGATAGGAAGAGCTGACAACAAAGGATCAAAAAGCGACATTGCTATGAATGCTTGGCTGCCACAAGCCAGTTATCCCTGTGATAACTTTTCTGACACCTCCTGCTTAAAACCCAAAAAGCCTGAAGAATCCTGAGGCCCTGCTTTCACGGTCTGTATTCGTACTGAAAATAAAGATCAAGCGAGCTTTTGTCCTTCTGCTCTGAGGGAGTTTCCGTCCTCCCTGAGCTCGCCTTAGGACACCTGCATTATACTTTGACAGTTGTCCTGCCCCGGTCAAACTGCCCACCTGCCGCTGTCCCTGGAGCGGGTCACACATATCCTGAAGATAAAATTAACAACTAAATGTTACAAATTTATCTTTCTCTGTTTTTTTCCATATTTGGTAATAAATCTGTATCAATAGTTATAGATCACCATCAGATGGCAAGCCATTGACATTCATTCTCCTTCTGGAATTTAAAATATTTTGCCTTATCACAAAAGCCATAGGGATTTGCACCTCTCTGAGTTTAAGAAGAAGCTTGTCTTAACTGATCTTTTCTACAGTGTAACAGTAGGAGGCCCTTTAGCCAAGAGAGAAACAGAATAGATTCTGCTGAGTGAACTTTGACGGATTTTTCTGTTCTTGTACTATTACCAAATTAAGGCATCAGTTAAGACTTCACATTGATCTTACTACAGAAATTCTCTGAAAGGTATCTGGTCATGATGATACAGGGCCAGTCTCTATTTTTGTGGCAATAATTTCAAAAGTTACATTACTTACACATCCTTCTCTTTTATTGTGACCATAGATTACATATTTAGAGAGGGATTGTGAAGCTCTGGCTTCCAGGAAGCCATCAGGAATTCTGCTGTTGGCTATTTCCAGCTCAAAATTTCATCTTTTCTCTCATTTTTTTGTAATTGCAACTACAACGAATGTAAAGCACACAGCTTTATATGGTTCTGGAAATGTGCTAAGAAGTTGTTTCAAGAGCAGATTCAAGAGATAAAGTCAGCATTTTTTCTGTTCGTGGTGTGGTGGGCAAGGGGGTTAAGCTGTTGGCTAAAACCTTGGTGAGGGGACATGTGGGTGTTCTTATTATACTACTGCTAAGAAGAATTTATTTTCATATTCTCATCGAATAAGTTGCTTCTCCCTTAGCACATCAGAACTAATAGTGACTTATTGGTATTCTCTACTGAAACAACTAGAAAAAACACATTCAGTTATATATTAAAAAAATTAATAACTGTCACAAAGGTATTAATCAGTCCAATTTAGTATGAAGTTTGACAGTAATGGAAACATGAAGGTAGATGTAAAGTACTGCTATTTGTTGTATATCCCTTTGACTAATAGTCTTACTTGACAAAGAAAATAGGCTCATCATGAAATGCTCTATCTCCTGCTACTTCAACAGACTGATGAAGCTCACAGCTGGGTAGTATTTTGATAAAAAGATGGATGAATCTTAATAGCTTGTCAAGGTTAAAAAGTCATACAAATGAAAGTATCTTGTGGGATTTTTATGGATTATTGTTAGAATGAATCAAAATCTGTCCTGGAGTATCCGTGGCCAAGGATTTCAGCAGTTGCTGAAATGTACAACAGAAATATACTTGGTCTGAAACAAAAACATTGACATTGGGAAACACAGTTCGGGAAACACAGTTCAGAAAACTGCCCATATACAATTTTCCAACTCTGCATCTGTAAGGGTTTTTCACATGTTCCTTGCCCTAGGGATAGAGGAACATTCTTAAAAATTTATGAGTATGATGGTGAAAAAAAAGAAGCAGTTGTAAGCTAGGTGGAATTTATTTTCTCCATACTCTGTTGGTAGTGAGGGCAAGGTTGTTTGAAAGAAAAAGATCTTTAGATGCAGGAAACCCAAAATAATAAAATTATGGTTTATAAATTCAGAAGGTCTTGGTGACGAGGAAGAAACAAAGAGGTGCTCTTTTATAATCTGAACTTTGTGGTATATTGAGTAAGAAAAGATGTGAATTCGAAGAATAAAGAGGTGTGACAAGTTCAAATGGTAAGTGCAGACAGGAGCTTCTGAATCCTTTAGAAAGTACTCATCTGAACCTACAAACTTTTCAGATGTAAACAGAAAGCAAGTCAAGAAAAAAGAATGGTGAAGATTCACGTATTACCTATGCAGTTTAAAGAGAAACTGGTTTCACAGCTCAGAACTTCTTAAGCTTAACAGTGGTTTCTGTCAGGACCTAGACAATTTAACCAGGAGGTCTCATCTCTCAGAAAATGCCACTGCATGAGTATCTATACTTCAAAATGATATCAAAATAGAATAAAATAATTTTATGCTTTGTAAAGCTTAAAAGCATTGCAAGGCTGACATGTTGAGACCCAAATACATTAGTCTCACAGATGTCAATAGAAATTCCTAACAATGCTGAACAGAATGTCCTGGAGGTACTACTGTATCAGGATGATGAACATATTCTTGCTTGACTGTTGCAAGAGTATTAAAAACAAACTTATATGCACAATGGAGAAGTCTTTAAATGTCTGAAATACAAAAGAGAAAGGGATCCAGGTCTTATGTTTAAAGATAATATATCACCTATTCATCTTCTTAGGAATAACAAATGTATTCAGGTCTTGGACAAAATACTTTTTAATTTGCAGAGTTTGGAATAAAAATTACTATTAGCTCAAGACAGCAGTGGAGATGGTCTGCACAAGACTGGTGGTTATGCAGTTTATGAATTACAAAACCAGTCAGAAGAATACAAGAACCACAAGTAGGGTCAACATCAAATTGCACTCAGTTTGATCATAAAAAGGTTTGGGTTTGAAGGATCCTTAAAGCTCATCTAGTTCAACCCCCTGCCAGGGGTAGGGACACCTTTCACTAGACCAGACTGTTCCAAGCCCCGTCCAGCCTGGCCTTGAACACTGCCAGGGATGAGATAGGCACAGCTTCTCTGGTCCGCCTCTCCCAGTGTTTCACCACCCTCATGGT
>JBCJKH010049715.1:11085-53064 GCA_039877255.1 Loriculus beryllinus | reverse complement strand
TTCAGGAAGCAGCCCAGCTTTGTGCTCACATAAGGGGGAATTGAGGGGAAAAAAACCCCCAAAACTCAACAACAAAAGAGGAAAATTAATGCTCTCGTGAGCCGGCATTTGGGCAGGAGTAAAACCCGCGTGGCTGCGGCCGCTGCCTCCCCTCAGGCTCGCCCTCACAGGGGGTCCCCCGCACCCTGCGCACCCCGGCATGAAGCGGACACACACGCACCCAACTTCGGAGGAGGGCGAGATCCCCTCCCGGGGCCCTCGGGCGGCCCAGCCCGCACCGCGGCGGAAGGAAGGCTGCCAGCCCTCGGCCGCGAGCGGGGCCCCTCAGGCCGCCGGGCACGGCGTGAGGTGAGAGGCGCTGCCGCGCTGGGGCCGGGGGGCGGCAGGCCTGTCCCGCTTCGCCAGCGGCACCTGGGACCCACCCCCCGCTCGCAGGGCCAGCGGCCTCTCTCCCTCATCCCCGGCTCCCCCTCACCTCCCAATGCCAGCGGCGAGCCCGGGACTAGCGAGAGGCTCGGCCGCTGCCCGAGTGTGCGCGGCGGAGGCCCGCAGATGAGCGGTCAGCGCGCTGCCGCTGCTGCTCGTCCCAAGGGTGGGGACGGGCTCCGGGAGGAGCCGGTGGGTGCCGGGGGCAGATGGCGGGAGCGGGTCCGCCCTCCGGCGGGGTCCCCTTGCGGGGCTGGAGGGGAGGCTGCGCGGGTCCTGCGGGCTGTGTGCGCTGCCGGGAGCAGCGCTCCGGAGCCCTGTACTGCCGCGGTGCAGCCCTGTTACTCGTGAGGAATGTATAAAATCTTGCTTCTGGCCTGAACGCAGCCAGAAACAAACTTCTGTTTGCACGGAGAGCACTTGTTTGTTTCTGCGCTCAGTTCCAAGATCTTTTAAGTCAGCATTTAGCACAAAGATCCCTCCCTGTATGCTTTCTCTGAGCCGCAGCCCCAGTGCTTGCTTGGGCTTGCGTCCTTGGCTTTCTGCTTGTCTGCTTCAGCTTCCACGGGGTTTGCTTTTATCTTCTCTCTGCTTCTCCTTTACAGCTACATAAGGCTTCATTAAACACTCGGGAATGAAACTCCCCCACCCACAGTGCCTCTGTTTTCCATGTTGACATGTTTTCCTGCTTTGGGTTGAAGGCTACTGCTTTTTCCTTAGTACTGCTCCAAAAAAGAAAGACCGCAATTGCTTTTTCAAGTTACCATAAGTGGAGGCCTATAGATACACACAGTCCATAGCAATGCAAAGCATGTGGCCTGGACTATACGAATAATGTAAATAATATAACTAATAACCTTCAATAATATTATATGATGTATAATATATCTGAGTATGGTAGCAATATGTGCTGCTGATTTTTTTTATGCTAGGATTTTAGACGTTACTGGCTGGTCCAGACCTATAGTGCAGAACTTTCCACAGACCTTCTTAATTGCATCCTGCTAAGAATTAAAAAAAAAATAAAAAATAAGGCAACAAAACCCCAACAAACCCAAACCCCAAAACAAACCCACACAGTTTTCATAAAAAGAACTCTGAGATCATTAGCTAACATTTGGAAGTCCCTCAAATTAACATGCGTGAAGGACTGTGGCCAAACTCCCACTGGCTCCCATAAAAGCAGAAATCAGTCCTTCAAGCAAGATTCTCTACAAAATAACACCCAGAAGCCCCTGCAGAAGGGATTGCCAATCTCACCATCTGACTAGATTAAAAACAGCAGTAACAATGTGATAATTGACAGGAGAAACTTCCCTGACAAGGAATGAATCAGTGTTTATTTTTAGCTTTTTCTCCAAATGCTTTATTTAAACAAAAGATTAGCTAATTATTTCCGACATTATATTGTCCACACCAGAAACAGGAGGTGGCAGCTCCTTATGTATCTGCAGGGAGCACTTTGGTTTGGCTCACCCTTTGAGGTCTGCACCCTGGATAGATGTGATTATGTTAGTTGTCCTTTCATTTCTAGTCTGATCAAGTGCAAAAACTACAAGGTTTCACTAAATTTAGACACCTCTCAATCAATATTTTTTTTTTATTTCCTAAATAGCAAGCCACAAAACAGGTTTCAGAAAATGTATAATATTATTTTCTCTGTATTCCACCTTTGCTCCAAAGCTTTGCTTGGACAAGTCATCAGTGTTAATCCTGTCACTGCAACTGCCCACTGCAGCCTTTTGCAATAGCAGAGCACTTGCATTCCAGTAAGATAAGGTTGCTCTACCTGTGCACAGAAGCCAGCAATAAAATCATGCGTAGGAGAAGGCAGATCATCTGAGAAGGGATTGGCAAAAGGTTTGTCCCATTTTATGGGACACATGCAAGGGTGCAGTGTCTATCCTGAAGACACTAAACAACATCTATGCTTCTGGTAATAAGCTTTTGGGTTCTGTTTATTTTGAAGGGGGGACTTTGAAGGTTTTGGGGATTTTTCTTACGTTTTGAATGAATTGTGGATTGCAGCATGGGTTTCATTAGCAGAAAAGGAATCCAATTCCTCTGAAAATATCTGGGGACACTTTTTTTCTTTTTTGCTTACTTGCTATGGAACTAGAAAATATAAATGACCCTTTGTTTCATTTTACTGCATATGTATAATACAAGGATTGCTACAAAGCATACAAGTAGCTGATTTACTGGTCTCTTATTTTCATAGTCTCAAAGGAATTGTACAGCACTAAATTAATAGGTCAAGCCATATTAATTTTAGTCCTGAAAAATTAGTGTCATTTTCAGCATTCGAGTATTTATTCTTCAGTGGAAAATGTTTTACATTTCTTTTCAACACTCCTTAATATTTCAGATAGTTTTGGCTATGACTACTTAGGCTAGGCCAGTTCTAGGTAAAATCATTTATTTGTACCATTTTAGCGCAAACTTGCTCACTCTTGAACAGAATGAAATGTGAAGTAGAAGTAGGCAACCATAGAAATAATGCAAAATTATCAGTTTCTTTGTATGCATCCCACCGGTATGTTACAGAAGTTAAGAGGGAGAAACTCCACTGTTGTATTGTTCACAGGATCAAGCTGAATCTTCAGTATCTCATCCCACCTCACATGGTAGTGCAAGTGGTGCATCAAAATGGAATTTTGCCTAGAAATAAAAGTATCCTTTTTCCTACTTCTGCATGTCCTCAAGAGACCATTGCAGAAAGTGCTGCTCGTTGGGATGAGCTCTCTGCCTTGCAAGTATTATCTGCAATCATGACCCCATAACCCCAGATAATTTAATTACTATTTAGAAGCAAGATGAATGTAGAACACTAACGGGAACATTGTACAAAATTATTTAATCTGTGGGCAATCAGGCCAGACAAATAGGTGAATCAGGCATAATCGTTCATACGCATCTGCATGGCAAGAGATACTGTTAACTACAAAGAAAAACATTACAAATGGGGGAGAGGGTGAGACAAAGAATAAAGTAGGTCATTAAAATCTGCAATAAATACATGGAGTTTTAGCAGAATTTATTTTTGTTGACTACAGACCAAGTCCAAAACCTAAGAATTTAGGGCAGAATTTGAGCTCCTAAATCTAGAAGAGAGATAGTGAAAAATCCCAGTGAGCTGTGTCTGACCTTGCATCATGTCTAAACTCCTGAGCCATCTAATGTGTCTTTTACATGAGCTACTCTGCCATGTACAGCCTCTCTGTCAGTGCCCGTATCTGCACCAGTGCAACATGACTAAGCAGCTGGGCACTTGTTTGTCTTGCAGCTCCTCAATTAGAAACTAAAAACTATGTTACTCCGTTCAAGCCCCCAGAGTGGCTCGATTCAAGAAGGAATCAGAACTGTGTAATGCCTTGCTATCAAAGGAGGCTGAAAAGTGGCACAGTTTATTAGCTGAGATGCAGCATATATTACCATGGTGGTACGCACTGATTCTCAGTCTAGCTAGCCCAGGAGCTTCGTATGCTCAAGTAAACAATAATCTGTATTTGTTGTGTAAACTATCT
Organism: Loriculus beryllinus; assembly: GCA_039877255.1. Lineage (NCBI taxonomy): Eukaryota > Metazoa > Chordata > Aves > Psittaciformes > Psittacidae > Loriculus > Loriculus beryllinus. Next base: position 49,111 of record JBCJKH010049715.1, on the reverse strand, counting down.
CAATATGAAAAACTGATTAAAAAAAAAAAAAAAGGAGAGAAATTATTACTCTTTAACAGAAGTGTTCCTCTCAGCCTAGCAATAGCTAATTAGGAGTTTAGGTTTGGAGCTGTCAGGTTCATAGGTATAATAACCAGTACCTGCTACTAGCCACCTCTCCAAGGCTATCTTCGGCGAATACAGGCTTAGGAATTACCTCTGGATGGCACTCTTGTGCCACAGAGTACGTAACTGCATGGGATTTTACTTGGCTGCAAATACGGACATCTTTTAAAGACAAAGAACCAAGTTCACTTCTTTCTTATACCATCATAAATTTGGAGCGGCTTCATGTAAGGTATTCAGTTTAATTTAGAGTTGTAGAAGCATAACTGGGAGAAGAATATGAACCAGATGTTGAGAAGCAATATTTTGGCTATTAGTTCTATCGATAATGTTTTAAACAATTTATAGAACTTAAATACAAGGAGCGGGGCAGGCCATGGCCACAAAAGCCCAAGTGCGCCCAGCTTCAGTTCGTCTGTGTTGTTACAGGCTACAGTAAATTTTAATAATTGAACTTAATTTTTTTTTGCATGCCAGAATTTTTACCATTAAGGCTGTCATATTATACACATTATTCTATAAAGATACAGGAAAATTCTTCTATGGCTGGCTGTAAAAAAAAAACCAAAAACCAACCAAAACTATCAACATTTAAAGTCTTTGTTTTGAAGTTTCGAGTGTTTGTATTTAAAATGTTTCGCAAATGTTTCAATAATTTCTAGTCCCAAATATTATGTTTTGATTTTGAAGTATTTGAAAACTGGCTCCATTATTTTCACATAGAATAATGATTCTGCAAAAGTCAACATTTTGTTTTTTTTTTTTTTTTTCCCCTTCAAGAAGTATTTAGTTTTCTGAGAAGGAATCAATTTTGGACTAAATCTGCATTTTAAAATGTCATGATTATCTCAGCTCTCTAGTGGAATAGAATCATATCTACAGTAACTCTTTACTAAAGATAACACATTTGGCTTACTATGTACTGTACATGTGTTATGTATCAATGCAGTGGATGGGAGAATACCAGGAAATTTCTGCAAATACATTTGAACATCAGGGAAATATCTTCATTAAATTTGTGCTTCTGCTCCTTTTCTGTTGGTATAGGTGTTGACATCTCTCCCCTGTAAGAAGCTTTAGTTCCCCCAGCCCTGCATGTGTACAGAACATTAGGAATGTCTGAGAATTTCAAGAACTCATTCAGCACAGTCATCTCCTCCACCGTCAGTTCCACCAAAACCAACAAGAGAGCTAGTAATCAATTTAAGATGAGGCATTTTCTGTTTTGAGGCTGGTAGCGTATCTCTGGTTTCAGCCAGGGAAGGAAGTGCTTAGAGTGTTTTACCACAGCCAGCTCTTGTGAATAACTTGGCATAACTGGAAGAAGGAAATTGTGTAAATATGGGCTAAAGCTTATTCTTGGTAAGTGCACAGTTCCTTACACTTGGGATCTTTATTGTCTGGTTTTGGTTATCACTTGTATGCTGTCCCTTCAGTTCTCTATTTGTAGCAAGAGAATAATATCACACTAGTTCTTTGATGCGTGACAGAAGAGTTCCTGTACATATGCTGAAAGTACTCAGAGGCAAACCTGGCAGGCTCAGAGCAAGAATGTTTCAGCACACCTTTCCTGCTCTCCTTGGTTTTGTCTTATTCTGAGCATTATTTGGTCACTCTGGGAAATGCTCAAAATTAAGAATTGGTGGTTATGACTGAATAACACAGGCAACCTGAATCTAGTCAGACAATAGGATAAAGACTGTTGTCTTACTCTTCTGCCTTTCCATCCTCCCAATTTAAGCTAGGATTTAGAGCATCCATAGTTGACAGGATAGTCTGCAATTACCCTATAAGAATGTGTTTTCCCCCACTTTGTTTTATGTAGTGTCAACATTTACTGAAGTACTGATAGTTATCTTAATTATTAAAATCTATTTTATGGTAATACCCCAGGACTATGTTCTTACTTACGGTTTCTTTGCACTAGCTATTGTAGATACTGGTAGTTGAGAGAGACATTGTTGTGGAAAGCTTAAAAGCTCTAGGTAGCACAAGTGAAGAACTGAGATCCAGGGAAATTGAATGATTTGCCCAAGGTCACATGCTAAGTCTGTGGCAGTGTTAATCTACCCGATCTGATTATCTAAGATGTGTAGGCACCAATGCATGTTCTGGTGTATGTATCAGCCACAGGAATGCTAAACCAGTGGTTTATTGGAAAAATAAAGGGAGGAAAAGGAGAGGAGAGGGGAAGAGAAAGAATAAAAGGCATGCTTGGCACTACTTGGAGACTCGCAAGAAATTTGCATTTTCCCATTCTTCAAATACTTTGGAAATACATAAACTCTGCATTTTAAAATGCTGTTTCAAACTGGAATAACATCTGTTACATGTAGCCAAGAAACATCTGTTTTTCTGTTCCTGGAACCCTGAGCTGAGGCAGCCGTTTTCCTGTCAGCTATGCTGTGGAGTGAAATTGGTTCAATAGGTCATTCTGTTCTCTCCATTTCTTAGTTCTCAGTTTCCTATTAAAAAGATGGCCAACAATGACAGTAAGCAGAGGGAAAGGAAATTCTGTGTAATGTACGTGTTAGCCCGTGGAAAAAAAACTCTTTTAGCTTCAGACTAAGTTAGATAACTAGTGAGAGCAGAGCTATTAAGCATTAGAAAGAACAGCAGGGATTATATGTAACTGTAAGATTTATAAGCCTCTGAATGGTTTATCTTTCATTAGTGGAAATAGCAAGCTGATAGAAATCCCACTGAAAACAATGAAAATCTCACACTGATAGTCACTAGGCTATCAGAGATTTGACCCTCTCTGGTATCACTGGTAGATGGCCCTGTGGAAGCTGGTCACCAGTTCACAGTATATTAATTGCAAGATTGTTGTTAACTATCATCCGAGGAGCTCTAGACAATGCAGTTATTGAAGGACCAGAAATGGCTGATGTGTTCATTGTACACACTGTCTCTTCAACAATTGCTCACTCCAGTGGAGTCAAGCTGAGGACAGCTGGGAGGGAGAACCAGAAGAAGAGTTCAAAAGCTTCAAGTAGAGAAGGCCATAAGCATATTGTGTAGGTTTTAGTTCTTATGTTCCCAGATCCCTGTGCTTTGACAATGCCTTGGACAAACAAACACATTCTAGAGAACTGCATTTTTTCCCTTCATCTTTTTAGAACAGAACCAAGCCTCATAAAGGCATTTAGATGCTCATGCTCTCCCTAAAATCATCAGGCATCTAAAGAATAAATAACATGGAAAGCATGCACCATGATCTGATATTTAATTAGCAATGAAAATCTATCATTCAGTCAGTGGCGTTAAAATTAGGAGACTAGTAACATTGAGGTGGCAGAACACTCTCTATGCATCTTTAGTGAAACATGGCAGCACCCCTGTTTTTCAGAACCGATCTCAAAAACAACTGAGAAAAGAAATGCTGTGATCTTCTACCATGAATATTTTGGTAGCGCAAAAGTGCCGTTGGAGTCCTATTTCTTATACAGATGTAAATCGCCACCACTCACATGACTTGAAAACCAAAACTAATCTGGAGGAAGGGTTTCTCCATTTTTTTCCTCAGAAGTGACCTTACCCTTCCCTGTCTGTGAATTTAACGTACTGAGCAAGAGAATCCTAATCTGAGGAAGAATTTCCAAAACAGAATTAGAGACAGTTTCTGACAGCAGTTTCTGTGGCAGGGTCTTGTAAAGCGCTGATGCTATGAATTAACTAATGAGGGTCAGGTCTGTGTACATAGAGGAAACTTGCTAAAGGCAGATAGGGCACAGGAAAGGAAAAGGGAGTTGTATAGCTCATAGCCAGCTGCAAGCAGCTTCCTGATACTATTTATTTGGTAAAACATTTTGTTTCCTTTAGAACAGTGTTTAACTTTGCTTTCACTATTGCCAGTGTAAGTCAAATATCTTTACTGGTATCATGTCTGGTTTACATTGCCCAGCCTTCACAGTCTGATATTGAAGTGACCATTCCGCAGATAGTCTGTAATTATCCAAATCCATGTAGTGGTGTGATCCACCCATACCCCAACTAGACTACAGTCAAATGTATGCTTCAAATAAACAAGATCTAGTCTGGCTGCCAAGAAAGACTGTGCTATTTTACTTCACGAATAACAAAAAAAGTCAGTAATAATATATGCATATGGAAAATGCTTTGTCAATGAATAGCTGGGAATGGAATGATCCAGTTTACTCTGTGATACGTGGGTTTGTAGCCTATTTTGCTCAATGCCATCTTCATCTGCTGTCTTCAGCCTCACCTGATTTTTGTATCGCCATATATACACTTTGTCAAACAGTTACATTTGTTGTGTGTTTGGTACATCAGTTTTTGCAATTGCTATGATTTACAGAATCACCTTAGTGGTGTGATTCTGAGGACCGGCGTTTATTACAGAAAACCCATGTGCTTGAGTTCCGTTTTAGTCCTGCTGGTTAGCCAGATTTTCTCACACCTGGAGCTTTATGTAGGAGCGAGAGACCTCTAGTGGCTCAGTAGAATATGGTAAATGAAGATCTCGTTGTGCAATGTAGACAATTCAGTGAAAATTAGACTAAATTAAAGATTTTGTCAATGGTTGAAGTACAGTTTAATACATGTAATTATTTTAGCTAAGATGCTAGTAGTCTGTGATGAATTTTATTTTTGTGTTTCTATCTTCTTGTGAAAAGATGAGCTGACTTCAAAACTTAAACAGGTTAAATTGTATTTCCTAGCTATTTTCAGGGGGACAGAACATCCTCTTTCATTAGGAGAAGCTGGAGTACAGGACAAATAGGTAAGAAATAGGAACAAATCACACAATGCAGCCTTATACATTTTTTCTTACTGCGAATGAACACATGTATTTTGTGCATGGTAATTCAGGATGTGATTAATTAAAATAGGTGATACCTGATAACTCACAATGACTAGAAATAACTGTGAAGAGCAGAAGAGGAGAATTTTCCTTTCTCTGAAATGTGTTTCCTATTTTAATACTTAAATAATAAGTTTCTTTAACAAGTAACCCACTCTGAGTCATGTTTTTTCTCTCTTTCCTTTGTTCTTATCCTAGCCAATAGCGACATGGCATCCCAATAGCTTCTATTACAAAAGATGAGATGCACACTGGAGAACAAAAACCTATCTGCATCAAATTATTAAGTTGGTTTTATATTGTAAACCTGTGTTTGTATTAGGTTTGCTATTCTAGTCCCTACAGAAAGCCCAGATGGACTACGTTAGTCTGTTATGCTGCTCAGATCAGAGACAGTAGTTGACCTCTCCTGGAATAACTAAAACTGAGAGACCAACATCAGGCAGTCAAGAGTTGTCATCTCTGTTTGTCTCTCATTCTTATCCTAATCCCACAAACCAACTAATTCAATTTATGCACACAGAGTATTTTGGCTGGAGCATATCACTAAAAGAAGCAGCCTACATATAAAGAGGTAGGCTTCTTTGCAAATGAGAGCAAATCATTGCCAAATACTAAGACAATCTGGAGAAAGCAACAGGAGGCATTCTGTCTCACCTGAGATGCTGAGAAAACCTGGAAGCCACAGGAGTGAGATCAGACTGAGAAAAGACAAATCACTTGCTATTTTGCAAAGATGTGTAACTTGGGAGATTTTTTTTTAAGAGTAATCAGAGATGATAAAGAAAATACTTTGCTAAACAAAGTGGATTTTCTTTTCCTTTCCCCTCTGAACAAGCTAAACTAGAAGCTTGTAGGCCTTGGTGAAACAAAATAAATAAGAAAGCAAAGGGTTTTCCCATTCTGACACACCAGTTCCAGCTCCATATCCTATGCTTGGGCTCAGAGAGGGTTTCTCAGCCTGTGTATGTGCAATTAAAATAATATAGAGTCAGTTTTTTCACACTGCTTAGATTACATTGGGAGCTTGGGACACAGAGATTGGGTTTAGTAGTTCAGGCTGATATTGTGGGGGTTGAATTTACAGAGTTTATTGCTTTGTCAAGGTACAATGGAAGCAAGGACTTTATTAACACCCTACAATGAATGAGTAGTGAACACACGAAGCATATGATAGACCCTGAATCATTAAGATAAATGAAATTATTTCTTTAGAGAGAGATATTAACAGCCTTTATATAATACAGTTTGCAGGTTTTAAACTCCTGAAGTTTTAAATGCACTGACACACAGTTATGTTCTTGGGGTCTTAATTATCTCCAGATTTGTTTAAACAGTAGCTCATTTCATAGAATCATAGAATAGTTAGGGTTGTAAAGGACCTTAACATCATCTAGTTCCAACCCCCCTGCCATGGGCAGGGACAACTCCCACTAAACTATTTCAGAAAGAAGTTGCAATGACAAGAGCCTGTGAAGGATTTTTCTATTTGGATCTTTTGTAAAGGCTATGTTTAGGATCTGAACACAGATATACCAAAATCCCATTTCTGACAACATTCAAACTACATTTACCACTATTAGGGAAAAAATAACTGAATTTGGTTCAGCTGGCAAATAATCAAGTCTCTTTCTTTCAGACACTTTTGGGAAAGAATGGCAAAGCCAAGGTGTAGCTGACTGTATGAAGTACCCTGAAGCAAACGTGGCAAACTACCAGAATGAAATGAAAACAAAAAACCCACCAAACAGCTTTTTAATAAATACTTATTAATGTGAAGGCCATGACTTCTTAAATCTTTACTTACCTTTGCCGCTGCAAGGTTCTGATTACCATATTACCACTTTACTGATTAATAGGTCAGTACAAAATGAATCTAAGGTTATATGATCTTCAGACTGAATAATTTCCCTCAGGAAAAGACCTAGGAAAAATCAGCAGTCCTGTACTGACTCAAGATCAGGTGAAAAGAGCACGTGTTGGGAAAGGTTGGAGTATGCCTTGCACAGGTTGTGAGCAGAAAGAGTAGATGGGAGGGTGGAGACTCAGCATCAAGTGTAAGGTCTGTTACAATGCTGGAAATCAGACTGGGACTCCTCTGCTTTTGCTTCTGTTGATATTAGAATGCAAAAAGCTATGACTACTCAACTCAGGCTTCCACTCTTGCTGCCCTAGTGCTTTGCCCCTGGCCTTATGCAGGGATGGGTATGTATTTACTAACTAGTACAGGCAGACACAAATTTCCATTGACTAATCTTCCTCTAGCAAGGTGAGTCATCATATAGAAAAGGTTGTTTCTGCTTGTTCTCTGTTCAGATTCTAATCCAATCAGAGCTCCAAAAAACACCAGGCAAGTAGCTTCAACATGTATGACCATCTCTGTTCTCCCATAGTAACAGAGGGAAACTTGGAATGATGTCTTCAGGCTTTCTGCAGAGAAAGATCTTCATTGGAAATTACTTCGAAAGAAGCTGGCAAGGATCCTGGTAAGAACTTAGCCTTTTCTGTCCCTGTTTCTCCATCTGTCAAAACAAGGCATAATCCTTTACTACTTCACAACAGTATTGTGAGGACTCATCAGTTAACATGTTTACATCACTAAATGTGATCCCCTATTATAAATCACTTAGGTTTTCGTTCTTAGGAACACAAGCTCACCTCACACTTATTAAAGTTTTTTTCTCTCTTTTCACACATCCATACTCCTCTGCTTTCTGCTACTGAAAACACAGCTGCTGCTGATGTTGCTCCTGGACACCTGAGAGCAGTTTTAACAGTTACCTGAATATTCCTGAGCAATTAAATAATTGGCAAAGGAAAAGTATTCTTCAGTTTCTCTTTTTCCTTTTTATTAGTGTTGAAAAAGTATTTATACCTCATAGTGCTCACCACTAAAATTTCTCATCACTGCACTGATGCCTTGGTATTGTCATATATAATAATCTTTGCATATATTTATAAAGCATCTTTTAGTCCAGAGATCTCTGAGAGAATTTACTGTAATCAAGACTGGAATTATTTCTAAACAAACTCCAGTATAAATATCATGTGTTGTCTCTTTCTACAAAAAAGCAACTTTCTCCAGAACAGAACAGTAGCAGACCAACATACCTGAACTGTCTTAAATGTGAAGTGTATTATCCAACTGAAATTGCACAGGGAACCTAAGAAAGCAGAACTATCTGCAAGCTCCTGTAATCAATTTCATGCCAAAACCAACAAGATACTTTTAGCTGTGGCACACTGTTGAAGATTTATTTAGAGATGTAAGAAGTACCCAGACCTGGAGGTAGTGACCATTTTAGTTATGGTCCTTCTGCCTTCTCATTATCCAAGTTATCCTCCTACACACAACCTTGCCTGGCCTCTGAAAGAGTCATTTCTTTTTCTGCTTCCCTCCTATGATCCCTTTTACTGCTGTTCATCACTGTCTCCTACAGACTTCTCGATATTGTAGTTTCCTCCCCCCTTTCCAAAGCTCAAAACTATTTCCCTATCCAGGTTTACTACCAGATGCTGTAGGTTAATGTGGGGAAATATCCTGCACAGAGGAACAGGAGTTACACTTTGTATGAACTTAACAGTGAGGGTGGTCAAACCCTTAAACACTATATCCAGTGATACTGAAATATCAACTCTTGGAGATATTCACACCTGGACCAGGCAAGACACTAAGCAACTGACCTAACTTTGAAGACAAGCCCATTTTGAGAGGGTAAAAAATGAGATGATCTCCAATGATTCCTTCTAATCAAAATTATTTAATGATTCCATAATTCTAATGCCAGCTTGGGCTGGGCAATGACTCAGGTGCTGCAGCCAGAAGTGTGCTGGAGAGTAACCTTCTTGGGGGAGTGGAGAGGAGTAGGAATAGACCAGAGGTACCTCTGCTCCCTTCATAGCAAGCAGCAGGTCCAGCTCCCTCATCCTCTGAACATTTAAGAGTATGTGGTACATACAAATCAAACCCAGATCTGTGACAAGTCTATGCTGTTATAGGAAACCTTCTCACATCAGGTGATTACCTGTATAGGTTTTATAGTGCTACTAAAAGTCAAGGCAAAAGCAGACAAACAGAAACGTAAATGTAAACTCTATCCCAGTTTTCGAGGACTTCTCAAATTCTACAAAAGTGAATGTATTAGTGATCTTAATTCATATTCCTGAACCTCAGAAACAATTTATGTTTACCCAATTTGAGATGTCACTACCCTTTACTACACAGAACAACTAAAGATCCTTGTTCAGAAGTGCAAATAGTTAAAAAAATCTCTAGAATCTTTATGAAGAAAGTGGTATTCCAGTTTATTTTACTGCTACTGCTGTTTTATTTAAGAGACACATCACCGCTGGATAAACAAGCATTGATAATACCAGCATCTGTTTCATAAATATTATATTATACAGTATTGTTCTTTTGCTATCCTCTTAAATAGAACAAGTTCCTGAAATTGAAAGTCCAGTAACAAAGGACACAAACAGAATCAGAACTCTGGCAGCAAAGTATTTATTTTTAAACAATGGAGTTGCAAGAGCAACACCCTATTGTACAGCTCAGTAGAGGGGTACTGACAAACACTGAAACGTAAAATGCCCAATCAATCACTACACTGCTTCAATATGATAAAGTTCCCAAGCCATTAAACCAAAAGCTAATACAGAAACTTGGAAATTACAGTAAACTTACACATCAGTCATGGGTGGCCTTAATGCTGAATCTGGGATGAATGACATGAAAATTCACAGGAAATTTTTAACACACGAAATCTCAAGGGCAAGCACAATGGCTCCCATAACAGAGAATTTAGCAGTTCCAAACACAATGTAAAAGTGTTGTGTGCTTGAAGGCTGTGCTAAATTTTTCTCTGAGAGTGTTTTATGGGATTATAACAGAAATAAAAATATCCTGGAGAACCTGAGGAAAAATGAGTAACTTATTAGACCAATTAATAAAGCTGGAAAGAACAGACAAGCTTCCAGGCATGCAGGTACTTCTTTGGATTTGAAATAGAAACATCAAACTTCAAAGCTAAACCAGCTTAGGAACAACTGTGCTGAGTTAGGACATCTGCTTTGCTTTGAATGTTTATTAATTTCTTTTTTAAAGGCTGTAAATGATTACCTGGGAAATAAATTTATAATAATATAGCCCTGTAAATGAATTATTTTTTCTAAAGCATGCCTGCAATTAGAAAGGGATCTAGGGAGTAAAACTTACCCCAGCAAATCTGCACAAAATCACATTAACTTTCCATGAGATTTACAAGCCTATTGGCTTACATTGCCTTAGGAAACATTAATTGGGCTCCTAACTCACTTAGATGCTTTAGAAGATCTTACTTTCCCTGAAAAAAGACAATAAACAAGTCAGGATACTGCCAACAGGTGGATACACATGGATCCTTGTTGCTTACGCAAACCCAACTATGGCTGCAGAGCCAGCTATCCCGGGGACTGATGTATTTGCCTGAACAGACCTGGTAACAAGCTCAAAGCTTAAGTTTTGGCATAAGCACAGAAACAGACAAAGCCAGGGAACACTAAGCAATACTCTGAGGTGGCCTGGTTGTAATACATCTCTTAGGCTAGTCCTAGTAATGATTTAAATATTGTTTTCTAAGCATGTCATTTGCATTTATTGAAACTTTCACTGGAGATGGCAGGGAGGTGAAGAAGAAAAGCAGTTTTCTGTTATTGGCCATTCAGGAATTTTTAAGCTGTTACTTTTTTCAATCATCTACAACAGTTTCCTCAGTTTTAGAGTGAGTGCATGATATCATATCCTGAGCCCTTCCCTTTTGCAGCTTTCTGAGGCACTAGGAGGAGTCCAGCTACAGTCATCGTGTGAATTAGTCTGTAATACTGTAGTGGAGTTGCTTCTGCCATCATCCGCCCGCCTGCCTTATTCATACACCTTCAGAAACTGCTGCTCTAGGACGAACGATCCTTTAAGCACAGTGAGTATCAGCTAAGAAAGCAAACTATCTAACTTGTAAAGCTGAAAAGAGAAAGATCATGTTTCTATGTATTTACGTGTATGTGCAGTTAGGGACGGAAATATAAGTGAAAGGAGAACTCACTGTCATTATCCATCACTGGAGTGAGAAGAGAAAGGAGATTCCTGGCCCAGCTGGGGTGAGAAAAGGGATAGCAACAACTTGGAGGCTTTTGGGGTGCAGAGACTGGATTAAAGATGTGGGCTAGGTGTAGGAAAAGGTCAAGGTATGTGTACTCTGGGAGGCAACATACCATTTTGCTGTGGACAGACAGGAAAAAACAGCTGCTAAAATATACACAAGGGGCTGTGCATGAGCACATGGCATTGTATTAATGCTGGATGAGAAGCACCTCTTGTTTATTTTTAATCTTGCTTGACGCAGTAGTGCTTGCTAGTAATAAGCAAAATAAAAGGAGAATAAAAGAACTGGTTTTCTGCACTAATCTCCACTCATCCCTAAAGCATACAGGCCAAGTAAACATTAACAGTGAGTCATTGATTCTTTTTAGGATAAATGCATAACCCATGGAGTTGTTTTGCTTACTTCTGCTTTGAAGGGAACCAACAGAAAGCAGTAGTGATATTTTTTGTGAATATTTCAGATAACAATAACTGGCTTCAGAAATGTGCAAATAAATTGTGTCCTTTCTCCAACCTGTCTTTGGTAAGGCCAGCAGCTGTACAGGAAACACATAACCTTTGAATATGTCATTGATCACCCTAATTTATCTGTTTTGTCTGTGCTTGCTGTGGTTTTGATTGGCTTATTCATAGGGCTCCACCACAATGTTACTAAAAACAATTGCTTCTTATTATCTACTAAACTGCATTATGAGGTGAAAACTCCTCTTCAGTTAAAAGTTGCTGATGTTAATTTTATGACAGAACAAGCCTGCAATTTTCTGCAACACTGTTATGATAAAAGTAGAAGGATGATAAAGACGTGCTTGTGCGCTTCTTGGTGTACCCTCTGTAGCATCGAGACTGCTGTACTAGAGGCCACCTATTGCAAGGTTCTGCATCCCAGAGCAGCCTGTACTAGCTGCTTCTGATGCAGTTGCAAGTATCAGGGGTCTAATGGGCTTCAAAGGCAATTACGTTTTACCTGCATGTCAGCTGTTAGTTGACTTGTACTGTGCAACTTGAGGGGTTTCTAACTCTTTCATTTCACAGAATATTACAGTGGATATTCACATTTATGTATAAGTGTTTGTTTTTTGAATTCACGGTGATGATGTCATGTGGTAATGAGTTTGGTAAAAAATGTGGGTTTTTAAAGGAACATTATTGTTTCCTTTCTCCAGATTTAAATATGCTGCTTTTCACTTCCATTAGGTGTAAATTTACTTATGCATCATAGGAGAGAAAAACTCGCCTTAGTCTTTTAATTGCTCTTCTGAAGAATGACAATGTATTTTTATTCTTAGTTATAGTTTGGTCTGTCTAGGTTGTGGCTATGCTTTATTTCAATTTATAGACTCATTTCAAGGGCTTCAGCCAGTTTTAGAATCATCTAGTTCAACCCCCCTGCAATGAGAAGGGACATCTTCAACTAGATCAGGTTGCTCAAAGTCCCATCCAACCTGACCTTGAGTGTTTCCAGGGATGGCTCATCTACCACTGCTCTGGGCAACCTGTTCCAGTGTTTCACCACCCTTGTAAAAAACGTCTTCCCTACACCTAGTTTGAATCTCCTCTTTTCCAGTTTAAAGGCATTACCCCTCCTCTTGTTGCAACAGGCCCTGCTAAAAAGTTTGTCTCCATCTTTCTTATAAGCCCCCTTTAGGTACTGGAAGCTTCTCTAAGGTGTCCCTGGAGCCTTCTCCAGGCTGAATAACCCCAGCTCTCTCAGCCTGTCTTCATAGGAAAGGTTTTCCAGTCCTCTGATCATTTTTGTGGTCTTCCTCTAGACCTGTTCCACTAGGTCTATGTCTTTGCTGTGCTGAAGGCTCCAGAGCTGCATGCAGTACTGCAGGTGGTGTCTCACAAGAGCAGAGGGGGAGAATTACCTCCCTTGACCTGCTGGTTACACTCCTTTTGATGCAGCCTGGGATACGGTAGCCTTACTGGGCTGCAAGCACACATTGCCAGGTCATGTCCAGCTTTTCATACACCATTGCCCTCAAGTCCAGCTCCTGATCCTGTCCCTACACAGCTGGGCAGCATGCCTATACTCTTCCTAAGATACCTGCCTGTGCATTTTCTTGTTGCCTTTTAGTTTGACTCATCCATGCTGGTCTCTTGCCTTCTTTTCCTAACTTCTTACCCCTGGGGATTGAGAGCATGGAAAGCATCCTTAAAGATCTGCCAGCTCTGTTCTGTTCCCTTGCCTCTGAAGGCTAACTCCTTAAAAAGCTCTCCTAAAATTTAGAGTCCTGACTTTGCTCTTTACCTGACCTATATCCCTCAAGACTGTGAACTCCACCAGTGCATGATCACTGCAGCCCAGGCTGCCTCCAATCTTGACATCAGCAATTAGCTCACTTGCGTTGGAGACCAACAGGTCCTGTAATTAATTATTTTGTTGTCACGCTTAAAAAAGTCAAAGATGAAAGAGATGTGAGATTCCTTTATAGAAACCGCCCAGCTCTGCTCTTGTATCCTGTTCATATAAGTGTTTAATAATAATTTTTCCACCACCTTACATACATGAAATGTTAGGTGTGCAGCAAACGCTTAATTAATTAATGTCACAAAGAACTTGTGAGGTAGGTTCCCTCATTTTAAAGGTGAGACAGAGAGTGAGACAGTTAAGTTACTTGATTAATATCACACAGTGAGTCAGTGCTAACGCTGAAAATAGGTTATGTCTTCTGGTTCATTGCCCTGTATTTTAATCATGAAACCAGAGTCAATGCTAAAGTTAAATTAACTCTTTAAATGATTAAAATAATTGTTCTCAATTTCATGTTGGAGTATTGCTTTAATCACCTAAGCAGCTGAAATACTTGCAAAAGTTTTCCCTGCTTAGGAATGTTTAGTATTGTTCAGATATTGCTTCAGATATCAACTCTTCAGGTATCAGATTAATATGTTGTTTACAGTAATCCTTGATCTCAAAATTACATGCAAGCAGATCTCCACAAAAAATACGGAACACACACTTAAAACTCTCAATGATCTCTTTGCTGTCAATGTAGTAATGCTCTTTTTCATACTCTCAACAGCTGTTCTAATTAATAATACCCATAGTTTTAATTATTGGAGCATAGCAAAGTTATAGCCCCACAGAAAGTAAAAGATAGACTGCTGGTTACACTGTCATGATTAAATGAAAATGTAGCCTGAAAGACAAAACAGCAATTGTGTCTTAAGAAATATCTACTTAGAAGTGCAGTTCTGAACTATGCTGTGTCATCTCTGAATAAACTGGTACATAAAGAGGTGTGATCCTTGAAAACATGTTTAAATGGATTGTGCTTGTATTAGGGCTAATGGTATGCTCCAGCAGCTTTTCCTGAGTATAACCCACATATTTATGTCGATAGGACATATATATATATTTACAGCATTCACAATCTGACCTGTTAAATGGCATTCTTCAGCATAGGAAAGAATAAATGGCCTATAAAATATGTATGCAGGCATAAGACTGAAGGAGGCTCAGCAGAGGGAATGAAGAAATAATACTGCCATGTCTTGCTCCCTGTTAAACCTGGATATAGACACCGCTGTCTGTTGCACAGCCTTATACAGTGCTTTGCATCATGCAGTATTTTTGATGTGTGTGAGACAAGCAGCACAAGGCTGTGGTCAGCTCCAAGATTTTTGTAAAGACTTTTGCTATATTTAATGAATAGGGAATTGCTGTGCAAACACCCTCCCAACTTAATTGCAACTTAACAATTACATACCTTAAAAATTCCACTGCTTTCAGTTTCTTTTGTAGACAAAGGTGTTTTTCTTACAGAGTTCAGAAAATGGCCTGATACCAAGTGATGAACAGTTTGAAAGACAGCACTGTGTCTGTGCCCATCTATCAGGGCTAGAGTTACTGCCTTTGAAAGGGGTTTTTTAAAACCACGCAGGAATCATCCAGAGCAAAGTGGACAAAGAAGACACTTCTGTGGCTTTCCTAGACTTTGAAATGAAGCCCAAGAAAGCAATGCAAATAAGTGAAAATATTTCTGTGGCTCTTCACTTATGTCTCTTTTTAGCCGTAGTTCATATTATTAATCCATCAAATGTAATAATGTTTGAGAGACTGAAAATTTTAATCAAAACTAACTGTGATTTCTGAAAAGCAGGGTTTGATATTGGAATGTACCCAGGTGCCAAATATTCCAGATTGAGAATAGAAAAAAGACTCTGTGGTCTGTGTGCCTAATCAAAACTAACCAAATGAATAGAAATTAAATATGTGCCCATACAGTTCATGGGCAGAGAATCTTTTTCAGCAACAATTCAGCTAATAGGTATGAAGAATGAGTCATCTTGAGAAAATCAGAAGTTGCTTATGGGTAATCTAAATGAGAATGGAGAATGCATAACACAGTGTTGAATCTGAGAAGAGCTCTGACATGATATGGGCGTTGAATTTTGGACATAGAGTTATTCTTTTTTAATCTATCACTTGAAAGAATAGAAAACTAGTCAGCCTTTTTGATTAAGTAGACATCACGCTATTTTACATAATTATTTAAGATCCTACTTCCAGTGGAAACCAAAATGTGTCCTGGCTACCTTAGTAATCATATTACTAATCACTCTCATTGCAGCTTTGTTCTCTTGCTTCAGCACAGAAAAAAAATCATTTTAGGAATGGCAGTTCTTCAAGCAGTGGGGATTATAGGCATGGTGACAGTACGTTTGTGAAAGGTATATGCTGTCTGCCTTCATTCCCCATATGATAGTGAGAGAGAAACTGAGGTACATCCACAGTGCTAGTGTTAATTTAATGTGAAGAATTAATATAGTGAATATATGTAGATTTGTTTCACAGAAATAAGAAATCATTTGTGGTAATGCGGTGCTTATACACTAGAGCCAGGAAACGAAATGGAAAAGAAAATGAAAAGAAATGCATAATGAGGGAGTTGGCCAGCTTAGTTCCATTGTGCAAGCACGGTGAAAGGTACAAAGCTAACGAATGCTACAAGTAACAAAAAAATCACAAATCCAGTATCAGTTACCCTAAATTGTATCAATTATAAAAGGTGGAGTTAGCAATGCAGACAAGGTACATTTTTTCCAGCATTCCTTATTATGTGTTAATCTGTAAAGATCCAAGAATCTTGGATCGTGCAACTTGCAAAATACCACTAGAATGTTTCTTGCTCGGACTAGGTACAGAAAGGCAAGTACAAGCTGAAACTGTAAATATGGGGAAGGCCTTCTCTGTTCAATAAAACAAGCAGTTTCTGATTAAATTAGTTTTGCTTGAGGACTAATTTGTGGTTCCAAGCGTCTTTCAGTGCTGACAGCTGAAGAAGGTAGCTCTGGGCCAGATTGTAATGTTCGCTCCTTGCTCTAATGGGCGGATGTATTTAATTAACCTTTGTTTCTGCAGAAGCAGACATGCTGGCAAGCTGTAGGAATGCTAAAGGAGGGAAATCTAAACAGCAGTGAACCTAGGCACATTCTATATATCTAATACTAGGTAAAGAATGTTAATGTAGGCAAATACTGTTTCCTAGGAGATAGGTTTGTATAAGTAACTTCTGTAAAAGAAATTTAATATGCTTCCCCCTGGAGAGCTCTCCCCATTAATTTCACGAGACCCAGCTATGGTCCCATGCCTTTGGGACTCTTGTCTCTCCTGTTTGATTAAAGATTGGATGGAGTTCTTCAACTAGGGGTCATAAAAGCATGTATTCAAGGTGGAAATATTCTGCTTAGTACCTCTTGAATAGAGTTAGATCTGACAGACTTGCTGCCTGTTCCATCTCCAGCAATGACTTCTCAAGATAACATAGCTTGGACAGACCCTTCCCAGAGCTTCCTGTAAAACGCAGATCTTAAGGTTTAGAACTAATCCTTCAGAATATGGCAAGTGTAATGTAAAACAGATATCCTTTGCATAAAGTTGCACTGTTTTTTTGCACTGTAGATTACAATTCATATAAATGGAGCAAACTCCCTGGCCACAATGTCCCTTGGCCCTAATCTTTCAGTAAAAAGTCACCAACTTTGCATGAGTGTTTTTAAAGCATGCAAATTAAAGTTTATCTTCTCATCCAAACTTCATCAGTTCTGCTGCCACAATAACATCATCGTTTCCTATCTCCTCCCATTAGTAAGCAGCACCCTCCATTCTTCTCACTTCCTTTCTGCCCAAACCTTTCCATCTGAGAGACTTCTTAAAGCTTTGCTCTGTCAAAGCTTTAAGTTAAAAAATTAAGTTAAGTTAAAACTTCCTCTTAAAGTTTTGCTACTACTATGCTCTAAATGCCAACCTCCTTCAGTCCTGGTTGTCTCAGTCTTAGTCAGCCAAGATCCTGTTTTTACTCAAAATGCACCTTTTAAACTTGAGTGAGGAACATTCCTTCAGCTCTTGTAGTTTTATAATGAAGGTGTATTCCCAAACTGACAGAAACATTTAGGCTACAGCATTTTTCTCACTAAAACTACACTGTAGCAACAATCAATCACGATTATAACCAGTTCTTTTCCCACCTCAGCACTGTGATGCAGAACTTTTCCCTTCGTAATACTGTGAAATCATTTCCACATTGCTACAGTATGTAGGAACTGGGGTTAAGGCTGCAGTTAAATTACTAAATACATAATCCCATGCTTTGTCCACTGGGTTTCTGTTTCAGAAAGGAGAGATATGGCAACAAAAGAGATAGCCAAGGGAAAATAAAACTGGCTACAATTGTCAGGATTATGAGTTCAGTATAATACTTCAGCTTGTTCATACTGGTCTGGTTTTTTTTCTAGTCACGGCTGATGACTCCAAAAGCCACAAGCTTTTGGTTAAGTTTTTAGGTGACGACAGTTTCCTTTATAATGTTGACCAGTGCCTGAGATTATAGCAATAGGATTGGGTAGGCCTGCTATGAGCAGAGAGTGTCCTATTGCAAAGAGAAGGTTTGCACAAAGACTGAGAATAGAGTAAGAGTTTTTGTATCCATATATAGACGGTGATTTCCAAAAGCTCTTAGCATTGTCCAGACTCACAGCACAGTCAGTGGATGTAATCAGGCTGACACAGATTCCTTTTGAAAATTCTTCACCTGCATGGTTCAACATGCAGCACACTGACTGGCCTGATCAGGTCTGCAGGATCTTCAGTCTGGCCTGAACTTCCTTTTCTATGGAAATTCCAAGGAGCAAGCTGCTGCATAATCTCAAAGAGAAGGAAACGAGGGAGGATGATTCTTGCCCATGCTTCTGAGAGGTGTGCAAGAACGGCACCTGACACAGATAAATTGTTTTGCTTCTGTCTAAATGAGTTTGTAAGCGCTTGGACATGTGAAAGAAAGTGCTCCCACACAGCCTGCTGCTGCCTTATCTCCTTGTTGGGCAGGTAAGACCAGCAGCACTCCTACACAACTGCCACTCTCCTTTGCTGCTTATTGGGATGAGGGAGTGGGATAGGATATGGGATACGTGGTAGCAAGCAAGGGACAGTAGTGTTCCCCTGCATCCTATTGCTACATGCAGCCTCCCCCTCAAGCCTGTTTCACTGTTTGAGAATGAAAGTGTGAACGGTAGGAGGTATGAAATCACAGTCCTGAACTGCTATTGATTGTCATCTCAATGGCCTGTTCTTAACCTGGGATCTGACTCATGCAGCCTCTGAGGCTTGACTATCCTATTAATACACTTCATGTTGCTGTAGGTTTCACTCACTGATGAGTCACAATACATTTCTTTGTACTCTTTGTATTGTATTTGTGTCTTTCTTTGGCCATCTGCATGTGATGCATGACTCAATTTCTCTGTACAAGTGTAGGAATTATGAATTTCTTGTAAATATGGAAATAATTTCAGTAAGTGTGAATTCTGTATGTATCCGAGGATACAGGATCTATGGGTTAATCTTGCAAACTTTTTATTCAAGTGAATACTTTCAGCAGGTTTTGGTCCTATCTTCCTTCAGTACAGTAATCATATTGCTGATGCGGGCTGAAAAGAAGTTGCTGTCCTTGTAGTTGGCAACAAAACTCATTTGTTTCTGGGAAAAAGTACCATTCTGAGCTAACACAAAGATTAAAAACCAATGGAAAGAATTACAATATCAGCTTAATTTTAACATAATCTAAGTATGAATTATCAAAACTGATAGCTCTCACTTAAATACAAGTTGAAACAATTTCTGTGTCTTTAGGGAGACTCTGTAATTGAGATTGATGTAAATCTCAGCTGAAACTCCTGCTTGAGCAAAAGTACTACTGGATGTGTCCATGGCTTGGTTTCAGCACATGCAGCCAGTTACAGTATAGGGGAAAGCTACATTAACATTCAGTCAAGCTAAAGGGGTCCCTCTCCTGATTTTGATAGATGGCAGTTAATTACATCTTTCCTCTTTGGAAGAAGTATACATTTCTTTCTTTTGTTAGGATGTCTGATAACAGCAGGGGATTTTTCTGAGGGTAGTCTTGGAACAAAACAGCAGCTTCAGGCACTCTGGAAGAAGCCAAATATAAGGGAAGGGTGGAGTAAAGTTGCGATTTGATAATAGGAATAATCTACAAGAAAGTTCCCTTATCTCACTCCAGTGCTTGTTTTTCAAAAAAGTGATTGTGATGAAAAGGCAGGAGCTATTCTTCTCTGCTGTAAATTTTTTTCTGATAAGTCTTCTGGAAGAAATCACAATGCTATCTGCGTGCAAATCCTTCCTAAAATGCGTTTCTTCCAAAGAGTGTTTCTATGCTGATCCACTAGGCGTTGCTATTTACATCTTCACAAGAAACTGAGTACTTAACCTGGACTGATTGTAGATTAAGAATTACTAAATGCATGCATGTCTCATAGGAAAGCATAGTCCATGGGAAGAATCTATTGCCTCCTGGCAGTAGTTCTTTGTATTGTGTTTTTATTTCTCACTGTTGATTGTAATCCTTACAGGGAAGGGATGTTTGTCTTAATGCACCTTTAAGGCATCATATATGTCTGTAACTTTATGCAAATTGGTGAAGATTAAGAAGGAAACAAGGAGTAATTTTACAATACAAATTAACTTTGCCTTGAATAGCAGTCAAATTCTATTCTGTGATCCTAAGGTAAATCCAGATTTGGTGCTGAAGGCACTGGAATGGAATATGGTCATAGCTCTTCATACAAAGACGACCAAAGGGGAAAGGAGGCCAGTAATGCTGTATCTAATAGGTTCATTCCCATTATCTTATAGTATGCAAACATTAAATAACCCTGGTCTTGTCTTCAAGACATGCTGACTGTATGCTGCCTCATGCTATAGGCAGCTACTAGAACTCTGAAATGCAGATCTATTTAACATTGTGTAAAGCAGTGGTTGCCAAACAAGGCACTACACTACTGAGGTCACTGTAGTTTCAAATAAGGTAACAAGCTACAGGAAATCCAATTTGATCATGTATCTATGCTAGTATTTGGGGTTG
This sequence comes from Loriculus beryllinus, assembly GCA_039877255.1. Classification (NCBI taxonomy): domain Eukaryota; kingdom Metazoa; phylum Chordata; class Aves; order Psittaciformes; family Psittacidae; genus Loriculus; species Loriculus beryllinus. The sequence continues at coordinate 28,653 of JBCJKH010049715.1, read as the reverse complement.
TGTTAAATTCTTGCTCTACAATAGCAATTTTTTGCTGTGAAATATTTGGGGAACTTCTGTGTTTTGCTCTGTGAAAAACTGGGTGGAGACACTATTTCCTCTGAGTCATCAGTGGAAAAAGTCCATTGTTACAGGGGTGAAACATGTGAACATGACACCTAGAATTGAAAAAACTCCCTACAACTGTGAACGTATTTAAATCTGTTGGTACAGCATATTTTCAACCCAAAGGTGTCAACATGATTGCTTTCCAAAATCGTAATTAATCTGTATGTCCAAAATACTATATTGCTTTAATAATTATCACAACAAAGTTAACTATAGATCAGTCCTTCACAACCAAAATACACTCACTGCTGTGTAAAACATGGCAGTTATTTATGCATGATATACAACAGAGAAGAAAGAAATAAGATTATTACATCCATCAGAAATGGCTGGACCCCAATTTTTTATAGCAGTGTGTGCACATCTGTGCTGGCATCTGTCAAGGAAGCTCTGCCAGTAAAGGAAGGGAATGTTGTAGAGGTAGCAAGCTGGAAGCCGGGAAGGAAGGCACTATTTCCTGATACTCATTAGCAAGCTCAGAGGAAGAACAGCATCCTGCCTAGTCATGCTAAATCAGCTAGAATCCCTTATTAACACAGCAAATCCTTTACCCATCATTATTTAAGCAGAAGGATATTCAGATTTGGACAGGAAAGAGATGCCACGCTTTAATACATGGTTGTTCAAAGTACCCATTGAACTTCACTTTCCTGTGCTCTGACTTCCTAATTTGCTCAAGGGAGCCATAAAATTAAGAACCTGAGGGCTTGCCTGCCTTTGTTGTCTCACCCTTTTTCAACAACACTTACTCCGTTTTCACCTTTTGATGTGCTGTGCCTCTATTTAAAACATTTATACCATTAAAATCCCAGCTGAGAACTTTCATCCTTTAGTGGCACAACTACTGCATATCATTTGTGAATTTGTGAATTTGTGAATTTCAAACACTGTGACTAAATAGCAGAGTTTGAAAAACAGTGGTCTATCTTTACACATAGAACTGCCATATCCCCTAAGCCAAGGCGATTTGACTCTGACTTGGAAAGGGACATGAGGGTTCAATCTCTTGTGCCCTACTAGTGCTTCTCTTCTTGTCTAGAAGTTGGCAGTTCCAAAGGCAGTTTTCGTAATATTAATATTTTTAAGAACTAACCAGTGTTAACCACATAGTGTATTGTTTTAACTGTTTACTAGTGGATTTGGTTGTCTTACAGCATTTAGACAAGTCGGCACAAATGGCAGCTTAAATGACAGATTTAAATCTGTCATCCTCATGGGGTGACTCCACACACAAGTTATCGTCAGCAAAATTCAATTGCAAAAAACCTTGTAAAACCTTTGTTAAATAGTGTAAATTGAAACAGGTATATGCTCAAATTAATGTAAGTCATACAGACCAGAATGCATTAAAAAACCCAAACAACAAACCAACAAAAACCTTAGAAAGGAAAAACAAACTAAGAAGAATGCTGACGTTAGGCTGAATTCTCAGGCTATGTTTCATTCCTGTCACTGTTACCATTTATCAGACTTTCAAGCCAGTTCTGAGACTTCTCCCCTTGGTATTTATAACTCTGATCGTTACATTCTTAACTGTCTTCTTAACTGTCATGTTCTTAGGTAACCTTTCCCTCTTAAAATTTCTTAGTCCACATTATTTCAGCAAAGCAGACTATTTCCTGTTCTTGGGAGGATGAATCTATACTGTGTGTTAGGAGCCTGTGTCAGCACTAACAGGATGCAGAAGAGAAAAACATGCATTTTATTAACAGGAGCAAGAACAAGAGTGGTGAAGTTTTGGCAGAATTAGAATGAAATGTTTGTACATGGAACAGAATAAGAACTGGAACTAAAACATTTTTCATATAAATAAAATAAGGCTTCCAGCAAAGTAGCTTGGTAGATTTGGAAATCATAGGAGCTTAAAAGGAAATGCTTAAGCTCAGTGAAAGAAAGCTTTAGCTGTCTATCTGGAGCTGTGTTTCTGGCATGCTGAAAAAGGCTTTTTTCATTTAGGTGTACAAATAAACCATTGACACTCTACTGACTAACAAATAGCCAAAAATCTGGAATCTAAAAAAAAAGGAGATAAAATTAATACTGGTTAGTAAGAATAAAAAAATACTCAAATTCTCATGCTGGAACACAGAGCATGCTTCTTACAGACCGAAAAACAAATAGGAAGTAGCTCTGTGGTGTGAGTCTAAAATAAGACCAGGAGTAGCCATAAGTGTGGTGCCATCTCATGTATCATAGCTCTGTCTGCTGGTCAGCACTTCCTAAACTGGACTAGCATGTTTCCATACTGCTTCCAGCAGCAGCTCAAGAGTCTCCCCACAATCCAAACCTGTGACAGAGAAAGCTTGGTTTGAAATTTGCTAGATGAAGTAGGAATGTGTGTCAAAAAAAAGCTGTCGTTCACTGTATTGGTCAGCTTTACAGGCTGGTCTTCTTGTTAATTATGGCTTTCTGTGGAATGAAATCTTTACCTGGCATAGGTGATCATGGTCCTCAGTAGCTGGCCAGAAAAGCATAAAAAACCTTATTTCTTCCATAGCCAAAAAGAACATATATTTAGCTTGAAGGATATGGAAACCTTCTCTTTTGAGAAATAAATTACACAGCCTTTCTCATTTCTGATTTGTGACCTTGAGATCTGTAAGATTATGCAGTATCCTCCTTTCTGACAGCTGCAAATTTATTACAACTAATGTGTTAAGGGGAGCAGCCCTTTTATTAGAAGCTTTTACAAGGGAGGAGATGAAAGTTGCTAGTGAAATGGATGCTGTGGGTGTAGCAACCAAGGACAAAGCACGGCAATCACACCTACTTGTTTTTACACTTGTGGCTTTTAGGAACTGACAGGAAAGATTGCTTTTGATTTATACCTATTTAGAAGAAGCAAGACCTGATAATTATTAGGTAGTTCACCTGTGTCATGCAACAGCTGTGCCAAAAGCCAACAGTTGAACTACAAGACAGAGAGGTCTAAGCTGCCACTTCTAAATGCAGCCTGAATCATGGCAGAGAGTTGCAGTAGTACTCTGTCTGTAGAGTTCAAATTTCCTCAAATTTCAGGGCTCATCTTTAATAATTGGCTAGAAATGAGCTCATCTTTACAATTCCTTTTAGAATTCCTCGCCCAGAGAAAGCTGTGGTTCTTACAAAAAGTTTCAGTACACTAAGACACAGATAGCTTTTCTGTCAATTAAGGTTCTATGTATGTTCATTAAGGTTTTGTTTGTTGATTCTTACCATGCAAACAATGCAATTAAAAAGTAGAAGCAGGCGAAGACTGCAACTCTTTCTGCCATTATTCAGACTGTATTTAAAAATGGCAGCTTAGACTTCTCTCTGTAAGAAAATACAAATCAGCTAAGTGGAAAACGAAAAACCATCTTTTCCTGAATTGAAAATTTCCCAAATTATCCCCAGAAAACCCTTGGAGAAAAGCCACAAGGAAACTGTTACTCAGCTTTTGGTGCTGAGAAGTCAAAAGAGTCCAGCTGATCCAACAAAGGATTCTTTACATGCTAATCGAAAGAGAGATTCAGCAGGTGGTCACACTGCTTAGGCTATGTGGAAAGAAACTGAAAAGGCAGAACTACATCAGGCTGAATCTAGCATGGACGTGACATGACTACTGCATTTTGCATTTGACATAATTGATATCTTCAGCCACAACAGCCAAATCCATAGCATTTTTGCCTTCCAAAAAGCATGACGGACTGCCCTTTCTTGGAAGGAAGTGGCAGCTGCCACAAGACTGTAATAATATCTCAGGCTTGCTCCATATATTTTCTAAATTTAGAAGGAAATAATTTGGTGGCTTAAAACATTTCTCAAGAAAAGATAAATATTTTGCTTCTTCCATTTACTTTGCCCATTTCCAGCTATTTACCTGCCTCTTAGCCGTCCTGAGTGTCTTGCATCCTAAATTAATTTTAACTGTTAAAAGCGCAATTTTAACTACTAAGAGTGCAAACATTTCCATCCACCATCATCCACCTTTGCAAAGGGATGGGGCAGACTTCAGGGAAAGTAACATTTTAAGTTGTTACAGTAAGATTCAGTAACACTCTCAGATGCCTTCTCTGAATGGAATCTATGCAAGCCAACTACTTCAGTGGGAAACTGATAAGAAATGACTTAGGAAGAGGGTATCTTGTAAATCCTGCCCTTCTCCATAAATTAAAAGAGGAAAGGAAAGAGCAAGTAGCAGTCTTTTCTTTCAAATAACAGGAAGAGGATTCATCCTTTGTATTCAAGGTCTTAGGGGATACAGCATCCATCTCACATGTAGTAAACCAGACATCAGCTTCCTTCTCTTCTTAAGTGATTGGAGCCCATATCTAGTAGGAAAATTCCCAAATAGCAAGCCAAAGACTATCTAATGCTAGGAAGGGGGTATATTTAATGCCTGTTGAAGGATAGCATACTATTCTCTAAACCAGAGCCAGTAGAAGAGTGAGCTATATTACCTGATAGTTACAGCACACACTGAACAGTCCCTGATCTCATAAAGATATCACAATTGGCTACGCTAGTGGCATTAGTGTCTTTACAGTTCTAACTTCCATGGGCAGGCTTACATTACCTACTTAGCATTGTCAGTCTATTTCCATGAACAAGGCGTGCTTATAGAACAGTATAAATGAGCAATGCTAGTTTTTAACCTAACCAGTTAACTTACAGTGACCCACATAACGGTTTAAGTTTGAGGTTTGCAGACTAAGTCTTCTATTGTTCTGCAGAAGGGAAAAATGTGATTTTTTTTTTCTCTTATACTGCATATATGCAGAGATCAGTTGCAACCTGCAGAAACCAGGTCTTGAAGAGAATTTAATTCCTTCTGTTCAACTGAAATAATGGTGATCACAATACTTCAATATGAAGTTGATTTTTACACTATATAAACTGTCTTGAGGCCAACAATTCATTTGGCATGCACCACCAAGCACCTCACATGTGGCAACTCAAGATTTCTGAACTGGCACTAGTAGTTTTCAGAATAGTCTCCCTAACTAATCAGTTTTTATCCCTTCTCTAATTCTAACAATATAATTGTTACTGTCCAAAGCTAAGTGCAAATGGTGCTCCTTATAATCAAACCACTAGTTTCTGGGCTAATTCTACATTTCTTGTTTTGAAAGGTTCCACATTAAGTCTGATGCATTGTGCACTGCTTCTGGAAAATAGAAAAGATAATATTATGGGCTGCCTTCTCCATTATCTGACCATTTCTGTAAGGATTTCATTCTGCATCAATTGCCATGTAGCATTTTGCAGATGTTTTCACAGACAGAAACTGGTATGAAAGAAAAAAGGTAGGGGGAAAGCAGGTCTTACATGTCATATGACCTGGTTGTAATTCTATTTAAAATATTAGAGAAATATTACATAACAAAAGGAGAGCTTAAAAAAGGACAAGGATTATAAGAGGAATAAATACAGTTATGTGAGCCAGATCAATTAATTTTCTGCTCCTGAAAGTCTGGTCAGAAAGAATTAAACTAAAGCCTTGTGTTGCCCTTCAAGAAATCCAGCTTGAGGATGAAATTCATGCCTGAATGCAGAGAAGCAATTTTGAAAAGTCAAAGTTTGATTTATTGTTTTCTGAAAGGTTGTATAAAATTTCTTACTAAAGATCACAGCGTTACACAAAGTTGGTTTGCATGGTTAAGGGCAATCATAGTTCTCAAGGACTCTTAAGAGATATAGACACTGCTTGGGCTTGTTTCTTACTGTAAATTTTAACTTTTCATTGTGAATAGATGTAACTTCTTAAATTAATTTCTTCAATATTTGCATTAGATACACATGATCCAGCAGTAGTACAAGTGCAGATTTGCAGTATATGATATACACCAATTCTGCTCTCATCTATGATAATGTCAAATAAAGTAAACAAGATTTTAGAAGGCCAAGATATAACACTGTTCAATAAACTGTAGTTGATGAAAAAATGTCAAAAAACACCCCAAACATTATTTGGCCATTCTGCTCAAGGGTAGAAAATCTGTAACACCGCCTGTAAGGTCTTAAAACGTGCTCTTGCAATGAAAGGAAAATGACCAAATTAAACCAAATACTCATGGAATCATAGAATGGTATGGGTTGGAAAGGACCATAAGATCATCTAGTTCCAACCCCTCCGGCCATGGGCAAGGATGCCTCAACCTAGACCATATTGCCCAAGGCTCTGTTCAAAATGGCCTTGAACACTGCCAAGGATGGGGCATTTACCACTTCTTTGGGCAGCTTGTTCCAATGCCTCACCACCCTTACAATAAAGAACTTCCTTTTTATCTCTAACCTGTTTAAGTTTACACCCATTGCCCTTGTCATATCACTGTAGACTTTTTATTTTCTTTTGATTCTTGACTATCGAGATATTTACAATAAATTTAACTCCTTCTGTAAAGGTTCCAAGATCAGGCCCTAAATGTGTCATGCTGTTCATAATCATGATGATCGTAAGTGTAGCACTTATAAAAGTGCAATGTAAAATTCCTTACCTCACAAAGTATCAGTGAGAATATCCTTAAAAATGACCTTGTGATCCTGACAAATCCCAGCAGTATCTAAAATGGAAAGGTTACTTGATTGAGAACTTTTATTTTAGTGTGGTGCCTTCCTGCTGTCCGTAACAAAAAAAAAAAAGTGCATGATATAGTCAAAATGGCATAAGGTCCTACAAGGCCAAAACCACAGTCATATTTCATTTACTATTTTCTGTTTCTGATATATTTAGTTTACTGCATTATGGTTTTTGAATGCCAAAATTCATAAACCATGGCAAGGTCAGCTTCATTCTCCTAAGTACACAAATAATCTGTATAATGTAGCTCTTCTTAGATATCCATCCCCAAAGAGAAAACCATCTTTGATTAAATTATTTTTATTTTAAAACAAACTGTGTTTGCCTGCACACTATGTACATGTACCTCTTCTGACAATTTATCTGAGCTGAGATTAACTCTGGCATCTGAACTCTACACATACAAAACCAAATAGAACAAAAAGAACCTCACGGCATTCTAGATAATCCAATAGGGTGGGTTTTTTTCTGTTTCCCAAAGGTTACATTCTTCCCCACCCTCACAGTTTTACTTTAGCATTCGTTTTGATTGAAAAAATGGTTTAAAAATTAGGATTAAAAAATACAGCAGCTTTGGATTGAATAGGTTAATAAAAATTTAGGGATCTGGCTATCTTCACTAAACCATTGCTGTGTGCTGCACAGGTGCTACAAGGGACTGGCCATGTGTGTAACTAAGAATTCCTTTAGAGAGGGACAAAACCTCGTTGCTGCTTTAACCTGTTCTCATGTTCTTGGTTCAGCCTCAGAGCTGGAGATGTGGCAGGACCACTTCCTTCTCCACTCACCCCTGATTTCTTTGTGGTTATTACTGGCAACAGTTCCTGTCTCAGCCTCTCGTAAACTTGAGTTGTGAATCGGGTACCTATCCTTCAGCTGTTCCTTGTCTACATTCAGATGTCAGTAAAGACGATAATCTAGCTCTTATTTCCGTTATTGTGAGATTGCAAATGACATCACTAAATCTGCAAAGACTGACTTCCCAGATAGTGCTGATTCCCTTGCAATTCAAGACCCTTTCTTGAAGTTCTTCCTCAGTTTATCTACCTTTTTACCCTTGAGACTACTATTACATGCTCCATGCAGGGACAGGGAGGAAGATTCCTAATACCCATCATTTGCAGCCTCCTAGGCATTATAGTTCTTCAAACAAATCTTTCCTGAACTGGCTCCTTACTTTGTTCCTCCCATAGTCACTTGTGTAAAAAGAAAAAAAATAGTCCAGAGATGTTATAAAGCACTGTCAAAAGAGAACTGGGTATGCAGATGGTGGTTTCACACAAACACTGTGCAGGTTTAAATGACAAATGTGGAGGTCAGTCACATCTAGCTTGAATTTATCAGAAAGAAGAGGGAGATAACAATGTTAGCCTCCCTCCCCCTCAGCAGCGGAGGATATGGTAATCCGAGGGATTGGATCACTAGATTCCATTAAGTTCACAAAGCTGCCCCCTTCCCTGCAGCACTCAGGCTAGGTTTGGTGGTCTGCTACACATCTTACTAGGAATGGGTCTACTACCATCTTTTCCATTTAATTCCTTATGTACATTCCCTTGATTTTCTTTGTTAATTAGTTCTACAATAAAAAAGAAGAAAAAAATAGAGCTATATATATGGGTTTTACTCTTTCCCATCACTAGTTTCTAGAACTAACTTCAGCTAATTCTTGTTTCAGCTAACCATCTTTCTAGAATAAATTTCTATGTACAGAATAGAACTGCTAAGAAGGGAAGTATGAGTCCTTATCTTGCAAAGAAAATATATTTGCTGTTCGGCCAGCCCACACTTACTGTTGTTTGTGACTCTGGCAGTGACACACAACACTGTTACATTCTTCGTGAGCTAGTAACTAAATACATGCATCAAAAATACTGTCTCTATCTCTAAGAATCTGCAATTTAAAACTTATGGAATGATAAAGCAACACCTGGAGATAGGTTTTTCTATTTCTACTTAAAACTTATTTTGTTTAGAAAGTGAATATTTATTGTCTGCAATGCACCTGGAATAAAATAAATGCAATATAAATGACAATGAAAAGGGATTTTCTCCCCTAAAATGTTCTATAGATTTTTTTTTTTCCCTAAAGTACTGAAGCAAAAATATATCTGTAACCATGGAGATTATACCAGGCAACGTGCATAATAATTCAAAACGTGGCATCAGACAAATGTTCTTTGTCATGACTGGATTACTACAAAGAAGTAGGTTTCCCCTAAACAATTTGCAGAAGCAGGATAGATGTGGTTTTATTTCTTAACCTGCTTTTTTTGGGTGGGGAGGAAGGGGAAGTCTCAGCACTATGGTATGGGCAGCAAACTAGGATTGTGTTTGCGTGGAAAACACACAGCTTCCAAGGTTGTTGGTAGTTTCAACTCATAGATATGATGGTTTAGATAGACTCATAGATACGCTCTAGTGTGAGATGTCCCTGGCCATGGCAGGGGGGTTGGAACTAGATGATCTTAATGTCCTTTCCAACCCTTACTATTCTATGATTCTATGATTTGCTGAAAAGATACTTATCTTCCATGAATAGTCACATCACAGCAAGTAGTACCACCACGCTGCCTACACAACATTAAAGATGGCTATGGAGACATATAGTTACAGAATAAAGAGGAAACAGTTCCAATTAACTTTTAATTTATTCTTTTTTTTTTTTTTAATTACATACAAGTGCACAAAATCTATCTTAAAAAACAATTCAGGCATAATCAGAAATACCAAGATTTGGGTAATGTAAGTGTTAGCTATAATTCAACATTCTTTCACATTTGGCAATATTTCTTTCTCTGCTTATTCTTTCTCTGCATGGATGGCATCAAATAGTAAATAGCTCTCAGTCTGCTAGCTTCTAATGCAGGATGAATATTGATGTGGTACTTATTCTGATACAATCTGTAGCACAGGGAGAAAGAATTACTGCAATCAGGACATCTCCTTATAAATAAACTCAAAAAATGAAAGTCACTTTTCTGCTTAACAGGTTAGGTAAAATCTGGTGTTCTGCACTTGTTTGAGTTAGGAGGAGAAATTTATGATGATGCAAAGATCATGTATATCCTGTTTATTTACAAACAATGTAAAAAACTTGGTTTCCTTCAAGACAGGAAAAATCAGGAGATATTTCCTTTTTATGCAGTCCTGAAGTACTCAGATGTTTCCCAGAGCCACACACACCTACTTGTTTTCTGCCACTGTAACTTCTTGTTTCCAATTCCTGGCATTTTTGCCAACCCTGAAATTACAGATTATAGTAAATTTCTTTCCAATTCCTACTCCTCCATTTTATTTTGGTTTGGCAATAGGCCATTGTTTCACCTATCACTTTTATAAAGCTGGGTTACCTCCTTTTTTCTTTTTCGTTTTCATTTAAGTGACAGGCCTTTTTTATGCTCTCCAAATTCAAAATACAATTTCACTCAGCCTTCAATGGATAGAGGTAGAAGGTAATTAATCATTTCCCTTTCTCTTCTGTAAGAGGGTACAAAGAGGCTCAGTGTGAAAGAGTTAACACAACTACTTAACCTATTACTTCTGTCCCACAGGATGTGAACCACCCAGAGATCAATGGTAATAATGACTTCCATTGTTTCCCAGAGTGGGTGTTATCATGCAAAGTGCTGTTTTTCTAGATGGATTTTACCCAATATATTCAATCTGACTTCAGTGTGTGGAATTTAAATAAATCAACATCGAAGTCTAGAAAAAAAGTTACCAAATTAAGGCAGCAAGAGAAGGTATGTTTTCCTTTGTAAGTGACATGATAGCTATTTCTGACTGTGATTAGTAACATTTCAATTGGCCAGAAAGAATTAGGATTTAAAGATTGATTGAAGAAAGATGTGCAGTAAATATAGAAATAGCCATTTATTTTTTTTTCCTGAGCAGTTGGAACTGGTCCGTACACAATATTGCAGCAAAACAATAAAACACTCAGAATCCATTAGAAGCAGGGACATTTCCATTTCAAAGAATCATAGAATAGTTAGGATTGGAAAGGACCTTAAGATCATCTAGTTCTAACCCCCCTGCCATAAGCAGGGACACCTCACACTAAACCATGGCAACCAAGGCTCTGTCCAAGCTGGCCTTGAACACCGCCAGGGACGGGGCATTCACAACCTCTTTGGGGAAACCTGTTCCAGTTCATCACCACCCTGACAGTAAAGAATTTCTCCCGTATGTCTAAACTAAACTTCCCCCGTTTATTTCTTTGATTTCCAATCTCAGGATTACTAATTTATGCATCCATCAGTAGAATTTTTACTAAAACATGTAATGTATTGAAGATGAGCCCATCCTAACTTCTGTATCAAAGCAGAGCCTGGAGGGTTTATGGGCTCATCCTGCTAAGCAGATCTCTCTGGGGGACCCACAAGCTCCTGTCCCCTCACAGACGGAAGCGGAAGCGGAAGCGGAAGCGGAAACCGCTCCAGCGGGGCGCTTAGCCCGTTCCTGCTACCCCTTCGGCTGCCTCCGCAGCGCTGGACCCCGCTCCGCACCTCGAGCACCGCTCCCGCAGCCAGAGCCCGGCCGCCACCCCCTCGCCCCGCCTCCCAACCTGATTGGGCCGAGAGCACCACGTGGCCGCCGCGCGAGCGCGCTCTCAGGGAGCCGAGCCCGACGGGAGCGGCGCCGACGAGGGCGGAAGTGCGCGGCGGGAGCGCGCGGGCGGTGGCACCCCAATGAGAGCGTGGGGGGCGGCGGCGGTTAAAGCGGAGCCGGGTGTCAGGCTGGAGCCCCAGCGCGGAGCCGGGTCTTAGTCCCCGGGTAACGGGGTAAGGGCGGTGTGAGCGCGCGCTTCCGAGCCACCCTGCCAGACCCCACCCTTCCCCGGGATGTGGGAAGCTTGGCTGTCCCGGCCTTGCTGTCTCGGTGAGGGGTGGTGGGAGCCGTTGGGTCCTGGCCGCGGCCTGAACGGGCCTGGGCCCGCCCGCCGGCCGGGAGGTGCGGTCGAGTCGCTCCCATTCCCTCCACTCTGTGGGGAAGGAGGTGTCCCCTGGGTGTGCGGGACAGCCCCCATCCTCCTGGGTGTGTGAGGCAAGGAGAGCCCGGCGGCTTCCCCTACGACAGGACGCAGTTCCTTGGCCGTCGGAACGCGCTGGGGCTGTGGGTGAGGAGAGAGGTCGGTAAGCAGCGCCTCAGGTGTAGCTGGTGTCCCTAGGGCTTGCGTGGGAGCCGGGGTGGGGTGGGGTGAGGCTGCAGCCCCTCTCCTGGGTTTGGCCGCTTCTTTTGCATCGCGGTGGGGCTGAGGTGGAGTCAGCGAAGCTGGGTGGCTGCTGTGACTTGTGCCTACAAGTGGAGCTCTGGGGAAGTGAGCAAGGACAAGCTGGCCTAGAGTGTTGGTTTCTTTAAACGATTTCTTCTGTGCAGGCGTCTCTGCCTTCCCCTGGCTGCCCTGGAATAAGTGATAGTGTTTCATCTCTGCAGGATAAACAGAGGGCTTACGGTGCTGTTGATCGCAGCTGAAGCAGAAGTTTCTGAGGGATCTTGTTTTATCTGGCCAGGTTCTCTCTCTGTTGCTGTTTATTCTGCCTGTAGCCCTACCGGTGTAGCTCTTGTAGGAGGAGAAGGGTGGTGCCTTAGTGTGACCTTACCTGGAGAAGGGCAGGAGAGAAGTGGTGAGGTGAAGCATCGCTGACAGTGTTTCCTGAACAGCTGGTAGAGGCCTAATTCAGTGTTTCTGCTGGAGTCCTGTTGAATGAATTCTGATCCTAAAAGAGGAGGCTTAGTCTTGAAAACTTGTAGGTATTTTCATGTGAGAAAGGGAGCAGGGAGTCTGTATCTGCACTAAGACCAGCCTTGCCTTTTTCAAAGCTTAAGTCTGCAGCCTGCTATAGCTTTTTGTTTGTTGAACCGTCCAAATGTTACTTCTGTAGTTCTGAGATTCTTGTTTCTCTCGTGAGGTGAGGGGGAAATGCCTGCTTTTTCAAGAACATCCTCAGAATCATCCTCAGAACAATGATTTTCAGGAAAAATTGTCCTTTTTTTTTTTTTCTTTTTTTTCTGATGCCTTAAATGCACCTTGTCTCTTCTTCCTTCTCTTTCCCCCCACCCCCAACTAAAGTTATCAAAGCTGAGAGAAGGAACTAACATAACTGGGAACCAGACTTGTGCTTCTTGCAAGTGGTTTGCTTGCTGAAAATAACTTCATTGCAGAGAATTTAATAGCAACAGCTCAGTCTTACTTGGCAATAGCATCTTTACACTTATTCACTTGTAGCAGACTTGTTAAATAATTTTATCTACTGCTTTAATCCCTTATGGCCCTGTACGCTGCATGTAGTTTTTTTCTTATGATCAGGTGATACCAACTTACCATGGTAAGAGTTTTTGCATTTACTTCCTGTATTGAATATTTTTAAGCAATAGAAAAGCTTTCAGACTACTATTGTAAATAGGTTTGTTATATTAGATTTTTAGTAGTAAGTTATTTGTTTGGACACGTCTTTTGGAGTAGGCTAACTTGATGGTTTTGCATGCCTGGAGAAAACAGAAGCTGTCCTGTTTTCACTGGTGCTATGTATATGCTGTGGAGGAATGTCTAGTTTAAAGATTTAGTTGTAATGCTTTACAAAAACTCTGAACTGAAAGCTTAATTTGGCCAGACCATGGTCTTTCTTGGTCACCCTTTAAAACACTAAAACTTGTCTCTAATTGTCAGTGCAGTGGTACTGGATATGTGGATAAAAGAGCAATTGAGACATTTTGATCAAAGCGGTAATGATGGGACAGCGTGGATATGTACACTGAAATCCTGAATGATACACAGATTATGTGATCTGATGCCCCTTTCAGGCTTCAAGCTTTTTCAGCTGCAGCTTAACTGATTAAGCACTAACTATTATTTGACCAAACACTGGATAAAATGGCTTGCTTCTCTGGGAAGTGTTGGGATCCAGGCTCCATAAGCAACAGAACTGTCCTGTTAGTAGAGCAGAAGTGGACAAGTGATATAGAAGAAAAAGCCCTAATGTAATGATCTTGGAATCTGGTTTGTAGCTTGTTCTTGTAAACTCTGCTTACTTTCCTTGCAGTGGATACTTGTATTTTAAGTTGATAATTTCATATTAACTGAATTCAAACTCCATGTGAATAAGTGAATTGCTTTCTATTACACGATGAATTAATCTGAATTAATGGCCTCTTTTAGCAGAGGTACTGAAGGGGCCTGTTTCTCCTGACAGCTGTGCAGGCAGTAAGCACTCATAGAAATACAAGTGCATAATGGTATCAAGACAAACAGTGCCTAAAGGTCAGTAGTTTTCTCGTGCCTGGAGCAAACAACTCAGTGTGGGAGTAATGGTCTGTGGGGGTTTGAGTGAAAGGCAGTGGCTGGGGAGGCTGCAGGAGTAGGTGAACATGGATGGGATGTTTGCTGCTTTTTACACCATGTGCCTGAGTTCTAGTAACTTTGATTGACTTCTGAAAGGTGCTGATCCTGATTATCAGCCAGGTTAGCAGCTATATTCTCAAACTCTGTCTTTACTTGGGAGTACTATCCTATTGATAAAAACCTTCAGTTATTTAGGTTTTCTCTCTTTACTTTCCATCCCTATGTTTCTGCTAACTATTCTGCACTACCATCAAGCAGTGTTTGATAAGGTTCCATTGCTTGTTACCTGCTATTGCATGGAGCAGCAAAGTTAGAAAACAGGCATGACTCCTTCACTTTCCTCGTGGCAATAGTAAAGTTTGTGGCTTTTGTTCTATGATGCAGTTGATACCTGCCTTCTGATAAGAGGCTATGGAACAGATATTTTGAAGTGGTTGCTAATAGCTGTCAAAGAGCAATCATTTTGCCCATAGCTCCTTTTAGCCCGTTAAACAGGACTAAGCAATTGTCATCCATGCCTGCCATAGAAATATCAAGTTATCTTGTCATTTAAGCAAGATAAGTCTATACAACTTGTGCTTTGTCTCTTCATGTTCTTCCAGATACTGCTTTTTTAGGAATATTAGAGGATCTGTTTTGTCTCTTGTGCTTGAGATGTGCAAATATGTTTTTCAAGACCTGTCAAAATGAGAGTCATGATGTCATGTAATGTGAGAAAGTTATTTAGGCTGCTAAGTATCTACTTGAATCGTTATGGTTACAGAGTGCTTGCCTAGAACAGTCACTTTCAACTGTTTTAAAAGGAGCCCTGTGCCCATAGTTGTATTAATGCTTGCTGAAGCGGTTGAGAAAAGAACAAATAATGGTTAATTACAAGAGTGAGGCTTAGTGGAAATGCAGTCCTGACTAGAAATCTTTGCAGAATCACAAGTCAAAGACCAAGAATCTGTCCTGTGATTAAAAGTATTTGTTAAAGCCTTAATCCTGTCAACTGTTACTTTGAATTAGTATTGCTGTCAGTTGATGTGATTAATGTGAAATATTTCAGATCACTAAAAGTGCAGTGAAACTAAAATTTTTAATACGCTCTTAAATTTGGAATGTGGCAGAACTAATCTGAAGTGGAAGTGCAGAACTGGGGAGCTGAGAATGTCCCAGCCCATTCTGGTGCTGTGATTTCTCTGTTTTTTAGCTCTCTCTGTATGTATCTTTACCTGTATTGAAAAGATCATTCTTCAGAAGAGTACCAGTGACCTGAACTTAGTCCCACCTTTGGAAGTGGCTTTGTCTATGTAGATGGACATGTTAAAGAATATTTCTGATTTATATTTAATATTGATGGCAGGTTGTTTGCAAGCCAGTAGTTTAAATTATAGGCTTTGGGGGCAGGAAGCCCACCTTATAGATAAGACTGGAATAGAGTACTGTATTACAGGATTATACTCAAAACATGGCACAGTACTTTAACAGTTTAAGTGTAGGAGTTACCAGAATTTTGGACTCCATGTTGCAGAACACTAACTAAAGTGAGGGTTTTTGAAAGGAGTTGGTTTGTAATATTAGTGCTGCTCTGCTCAGCAGGGCACTGTCTTGGGCACTACTCTAAAGCAGACTTTTAACAAGTGAACTGTATTTAGATCAAGCTGCATGCCAGTTGCCTCAGTTTCCCAGAGAAGAGGTGGTTTTGTGAATGGGGGAAGCTGCTCCCTGATTAGAATAAGCTAATTCTAAAGCATATAATGATCTCTGGTACAATCTTTCACTAACTGCTGCTGCAGTAAGAAACCCTTCCCCATGATGATACTCTTCTGCTATTTAGTGTTCTTAACTTACTGTGAGATTCCAGTTTTAGTACGTAAGGAATTCTCATTAGTGTAGTAACCAAGAAGTTCTCACTCTCTGACTTCTATGGCAGCCTTCTGCTTTTATCTATCATATAAAATAGACTAGCTAAGCCATTTGAGGAAATGGTTTTTCATAATACAGGAATGTGTGCTTGAAGCTGATACTGTTTGTCATTCTACTTTATCATTTTCAAAACATGTTTTAGGAAATAATTTAATTTTCAAACAATTCTGCAAGCTCTTTGAGAATTTACTTTTCAGTTTGTCTTAAGGCAAACTAAAATCAAAATAGACTTTGTTTTGAAACCATTCTGAAGTTATAATGGAAGGATACCAGTTAAAATTATTAGACATTAGTCTGGTGATACTGTATGTCTTTATCTTCATTTAGTTTGTGAAGCAGGGATCAAGCAGTGATCTTGTCCAACTCCTTAAGTATTCACAACTGTCATCTATTAGTAGCTTTCATCTGATGAGTGTGCCTCCTATTGTATTTTTGTAAGTGTAAGTTGAGGTTTCTAATGAAGTGTTAGTCATTAAAAACTTGCTGTAAATTTTCCTTCTCTGCAGTGCTACTTGTCCCAGTTGTCAAATAGGCCTTCTACTTCCAAAGGCTCTTCATAAATAAGACTCGTAGCAACCGTGTTGCTGGGGCACAGACTTGAATTCTGAAGTTGCTGAGGCTGGAAGACACTTCTGGGACTGTCTAGTCCAGCCCTCCTGATCAATGTGCTAATCCTGATGCATAAACTGTCTCACCACCCATCCCTAGGTAGAGCTTTGTATGTTCCTGCTATTCTCGTGGCAAGGGCAACTCTCCCGCCCTGCCTTTCTGGCCTAATTGGATGCTACAGTAGATGGCTGTAGGCTGTTTAGGACAGTGAGAGCTATGGCAGTGAGGTGATGCACTTTGCAGCTACACACAAACTCCAGCATCTCCCATTTGTTCCCTGTGCCACATGCATTAGCCTACAGAAGCACCTTGTTGTGATTATATCCCAGGAAAGGCAGAAGACCTGAGGTGAGCTGGCTGTGTATCAGAGTAGTAATTTTTATTCTGGTAATGTGCTCTGTGGAGAAAGGAAATGTCTTAGAGCACACAAGGATAAGTGTTTAGTTTACGTTCTGCATTAGCTCTGTATTTTCATGTGATCAGCTACTTTTTAGGTCATAAAGGGAAGTGTCCTGGGCTAATTGTGTCCTAATTTCTTTGTGTTGAAGTGATTCTGAGTTAAGTCTGCTGCCCAAACCCAGAGTTAACAAACATGATGAATTGTCCTACTCTTCCCTGTGCAGCACTTTGAAGGCTCTGTTATTGGAGAGCACATGCTTGGCTGTGAATGCTTTTATGGTGGTAGGCAGAGCATCCTTCACGGGGGAGACCAAGGATAACACTTCTCCAAAAAGGAAACTCTCCACAGCTTTTTAGTTTTACTAACTTTACACTTAACAGTAGGGATACTGAAATTGCGTGTGACCACTGTACTGGTGTAGTAATGCAGTTTCCATTTAAAGATAGAAATACTGCTTTTGGCTTTGATCTAAAGTATATAAATACAGTAGACTAGAAAATTACATGCTTTTCTGTTACTGAAAACATCCTTTCTTAGTCCAGTAGAAAGGTAGCTGCTTGTATGTGTGGAATACCTTGTTATGGTGCATAATGGTATCAAGACAAACAGTGCCTAAAGGTCAGTAGTTTTCTCGTGCCTGGAGCAAACAACTCAGTGTGG
>JBCJKH010049715.1:0-10985 GCA_039877255.1 Loriculus beryllinus | reverse complement strand
AAGGCAGTGGCCGGGGAGGCTGCAGGAGTAGGTGAACATGGATGGGATGTTTGCTGCTTTTTACACCATGTGTCTGAGTGGGAAACTGAAGAGATCTGTTTAAAGGCAACTTAAGGGAGCAGCTGAATTATAGATAATTAGTAATTATTGTTGCTTTGTGTGATGCAAATGGATTGATCGAAAGATGGGAAAAAGGTTCAGTACTTGGTGCTTGTTTTGGTGTGCCTGATTGAGAGAGCTTAGTGACTTGTGCTATACATCTGTGAACCCTTCAGTCAGGTGCCTGAAATAGCAGAAATACCTTCAGAGTCTACAAGAAGACAACTCCCCAGTGTTCCTGGGGAGGTGGAACTCTATGGTTATGAATAAATTTGGAGTAGTGGCTTGTTACTTGCTTCCTTCATCAAATGTGAGCACAACAGTGGCTTACACTTCCCAAATTGAGATGTAAACATAAGGCACTAACCTCAGTTTAGAAGCAAAGAATGTAATTGTATGGGCAGGGACAGTTGCTTCTGCTGGTTCTACCTAAGCCAAGCTAAATAGTGTTTGGAATTCTAATTTACCCAAGGCATCCAGCTCGCCGGAGAAACCGAAGATGGCATGATCTAGTGAGATCAGTCTTCTCACGGCCTGTCAGTTTGCAGTTCCTTGTGCCATATTTGCAAGACTGATGGGCTAGCTCTGACAGCTCAAGGATTGAGGGAAGAATGGAGGAAACTTGGCTGGGTAGCATTTCATGAGAGCTGAAGAGTTAAGTAGTCAAACCCTGCAACGCTTGTGGCTGAATTAGTGTTTGCTTGAATTGGCTAGATCAGTGTTAGAGGCAACTTCTTTGTGGATGATACAGCTGCAGGTTATCCACTGTGAAACAGTGTTGTAACATTGCACTGATGTGGGATTGGAATCTTAAGTTATTTTGAACTTAATGTGCCATTTGGGACACTGTGTAAGCTGAGATTTGACTTGTCTGTTGTGTCAAAGATCTGATTAAAAACTGTTATTAGATTACCTGTCTGAAGCATGTCACTGTCTCTTAACAGTGGTTTGGTGGACTTTGTGTATACTGTGCATCAAAGATGATCATAGTTCTGCATGGATGAGCTTTCAAAGGAAGCATAATTTGAAATATGCTTTGTAAGTCAGTGGAAGTGAGACTGTAGTACAAATGTTGCCTGAATGTTATTTTTCTTGTATGAGCCTAATTGACTAGTGTGAGAAATGATGTCATAATGTACCTGAAGTAGTTGAGCAACTAGGCAGTTATCACCACAGTGGCAAACTCTTAGCATAGTAGTACTAATTATTACTATTAACAGAGTCTTTGTGCTTGTAGAAGATTTCTGTCAGGTTTCCTAGCAAGTTAGGATAAGAGCAATATGGTAGATCCTTCTCTTGCATAGTCTCTGTGATGTGTCTTTAGGCATTCAAACTAGACCTAGAGGCTTTCTAAAAGTACTTGGAGAGGTCTGGATAGGTATCTCCCTACAGAAATGGGTTTAGTTGTAATGGTACTAGAATCTTATGAATTCCATCCACTTCAGGTAGCACTGTCTAGTTGGAATAAAGAGTATATGTTCTGTTTGGTGCTGTATACAATCTGATAGTTGCTCTGCATTGCATTGAGTAATATGGTGAATGGGATGGTGGATTTTTATTTTCTTCCCATAAAAATCTACATAAAACTGGTGCTTCTGTTTGCTATCTGTGAAACAGTGAGGCAATTCTAATAACTGTATTGCATTCACCTGTAGCTACCTTTACTTAAATACAACCCCATTTGTGCTAGAGTTTAGGGGGACTGTGGTGGACTGGGACTGACTCAGAGGTACCTCAGTTCTCAGGAGAAACTTCACTTGAGGGTGGTGCTTCATGTTCCCATTGCAGGGGAGAGAGTGGAATGCTTGTGAGCCTGATGCATCTGCTGTCTCTTCTGGTGAAGTGATGGTACTAGTTAAGGAAGGGAAGTAGCATATTTTGTGCTTATCTGGTTCACTGTTGACATGAGACAGCTACCTGTGTGACAGGGTTCTACAGTAATGTGGCAGAGCTAGTGGGTTGCTCCCAATGAAGCAAGCAGAATGATACAACATTAGAACAGCAGTTCTACCATGATGTTCAAGTTTCACACCATCTGTAGAGAACAATTTCAAAAGCCTTTAAGGCCCAGAACAGGTGAGAAAACTGGCTGCACAGCTTCTCTGGATTTAAAAGGGTGCTTTGATTAATTCAGAGTCCAGAAGTGATGGAGTAACCCAGCTCTA
Source organism: Loriculus beryllinus (assembly GCA_039877255.1). NCBI lineage: Eukaryota > Metazoa > Chordata > Aves > Psittaciformes > Psittacidae > Loriculus > Loriculus beryllinus. The sequence goes on along the minus strand of JBCJKH010049715.1, from coordinate 8,721 downwards.
AAAGGCAGAGTGTTCTATAAACAATGCTTTAAGTTGTTTTACAGAGGTTCTCAAATGTGGTAGCCTCTTAATCCTCAAAGATGCTGTTGTGCAAGTTCCTTGCTGTCTAAAAGGGTATCTGTTCTCATTGGTGATGTTGTGGGGACCAGACTGCTAGAGTACTTACCATGACGGGCAATTCTGGATCTCTCTGCCTTGTTGCTGTTGTCTCTTGCCTCATGTGTTTGTCAGTGTCATTGGAGCTGATGCTGCATCTAGGATGGAAATTCAAGCTTCCAAATGGTGATGATCTCCAGAAGGCACAGAGGTGCAATGTCATGTTATGTCTCTCTGTACAGTGGTAAAGAGTTTTGTTTTCTGACATTGTAGCAGCATGAATACAAACTAAGTAATGTAACAGTTGACTTGTAAACAGATTTTTATGTTACTTTCCCTAGACAGTTGATGCATGCTGTGGTATTGGCAGTCTTCCCACCATTACATTGTCTCTGGGTTTTTTGTATGATCCCCATTAGGATCTATAAGGAATCCTGTTGGGAAAACTGCCAGTTTACATCCTTTCTCTATGAGGAGGTCTGGGTAAAGATGACTCACCTGATGACTGTAGGGGTACAGCACTCTGTATTCTATCTTCATGCATAATCTAGAGGAGATGACCTTGTGAATTTTATGGCTCAGTAGATAAAGTGGAACAGCAGTGGGGACAACTGCTAGCTGCTGTTCTTGCAGGTATTTCCAATGTTTTGTATGCATTCAATATACACTAATTTACTGCAGATATACGTGGATTATTGTAGTCTGTCCACTTAGAACCACTTACATGGGTGACTAGCAGATTGCAGTTGTGTAAATACATTACTGCACAACCAGGTAGCTGCATTTCTTCTTACTGAGTTCAATTTTGAGATGAGCTGTGTGGTTTCTTTAAACAGGAATCATCTTGGTGTCTTAGCTTGGTAGTAAATTGGGAAGGCTTTTGTGTAACCCTGTCGTCTTATGTTAATTATATCTTTAATGCTGCCTTCCATAATTCTTCCCTTTATTGGTTGAATGGTCTTTGTATTTCTAAAGACTAAGGGGGAAAACAGGCGCTGCTTTATGGCGCTGGGAAATGGAGATGCCTGTGACAAAACCTGAATAGTTGCAATGAAAGGCACGTTTTACACATATCTGTGTGAAGATACCCTAAGACCAAAATGAAGCTGTAGAAATAAGGCTTGCAGTCTGGTGTCTGTATTCAAGCTTCAGTTAAGATGACTTGCAAGGCTGTATGGCTTGCATGTGACTGTAGTATTACAAAACAGTACTGTGTTGGGATGCCTACATGCAGTGATAAATCTCTTGATACAGTTGTTACCTGTCTGTTAACAGTATTAACTTTGTATTGTGACCTTTGCAACTTTTAGCCAAACAGAGATATAAGTGACTTTCTTTTTAGGTGCTAAAATGCCTTAAAGTACTATTTAAGGGCAGACCTTTCTCTAAAGAGCTAGTGATAAACAATTACTCAGATATTTTTCTTCCATTCTAAGGAATTTCTCAACCCCCCCAGCTGTTTGTGCCTCTTAGGAACAGTGATATGTATATGTTTAACTGTATTTCAGTTCAGTATAAGATCTGACTTTAGTTTAAAGTGTTGCTTTAAGCTGCTACTCTTTTGATGCTCAGATTGACCCAACTGAGTCCTTCCTGTGACTAAACCTTTGATGGTTGCATTAAAATATGGAACCTTGCAGCAGACTTGAATAGAGTTTAGCTCCAGTTTTCCTTGGAATCAAGATTATTCTAAGCAAGATTATTACCTTGAAATTACTGCTGACATGTAAGATATTGTCTGTCTACTTGTCTACATTTTAGACTATTAATGAATAGTATAAAATGGTCCCCTACTGAGTGATGTGAGAGTGCATATGTTTGAGAATTTTATCTAGTAAGTAAATACCTGCTGCTCTTAGATTGAATTTCTAAGCTATAATGATGCATCTCTGAAAACTCATAAGCAAAGTTGGGCTGTGCTTGGCAAGGATGGTGGGGAGGAATATGCTGAGTATATACAAGTATTTGTAGCTAAAATAGGTCTGGTGACCCAGATCTGAAGATAGCCTTACAAGGTGGGATTGTCCAAGTCTGTCTGTAATCTGTTGTAAAGAACAGTGTGCTGGACTCTGTAGGTTGCTAGGGTAATGTTTGCTTAAAGTAGCAATACATCTGGGAGTCTCTCATTGTTCATCTTACTCTACATAACTGCATGTGCCAGAAAAATACTGGAAGTCTGGTATGGCAAGTCCATTCTTCTGAAGATCACTTGATCTTATTAAACCATTCTTAAGTGGAGAGCTGAAGATGACTGTATGTGTAAATATGTGGAGTACTGAAAAGTCAGATATGGTGTGAAGGCTTAGGGTAACCAATAGACATTCTTGACTGGCTGGTATCCAGTGGCCAGATGTCTGATGCTATTGACAGTATAAAATATTTACTGTGATCTCTGGGTTCCAGCATGGAAGGCATGCAGGGAGGATTCCTGATCACAAGTAAATTAAAAATACTGCTTTTATACTGCATATCGTATGCCCCAAATAAGCAAATCTTAGGGATTCTCCTGCAGTTCAGATTCATCGTACAGGCTTTCTTCTGGAAGCTAACACTAATTGGATTTAATAAAATGCAACTCCTGCATTAAAACTGTTCTTCAAGCTGTGCAAATCCTTTCCCTAGCCTTGGGGGACATGGAGAACAGTCATGGTCTAGCTTTAGGTTCTGGTTTAACCTTAAACCACTGCAATGTCTTAAATTTGTCTTGGTCTTGCTTCTTGTGTCTGTTAACTAGCGGTGTATGTATAGCTGCTGCTAGAGAGTAGCTGTGATAGCTGATGTGTTTAAATGTATGAACAATTCTGGGTTTTGGGTGGGATTAGTAACTAATTCTAATTAATTGAACCTAGTGTAATGTAAACTTGTAACCATCAGTGTATCAAGTAAATAATGTATTAAATCTGCATTTTTTCCTGTAACATTTGGGGGTATGGCTATTACCACTTCTTCCAACAAGGATCTAGACTATAAAGAGTATACCCTTCATGTGTACAGAGTAAAGTAGTTACTTTACTTAAATTCTTACTTTTTCTCCTGATATTAAAAAATATTAAGTTTTCCAAATCCATTTCTAGTTTCCTGTCCAGTGCTCTTATCTTTGCCAGCTGTAGGTCTGCAGTAGATACTTCGTGGAGAGATAAAATGCTGGATTACCAAAACCAAATCTCAGGCTTGGGTTTCATTCTGGTACTCAGCCTGGACACTGCAGCAAGGTGTCAGCTGCACCAGCACACTTGTCGGAGGAGTATAGTATGAACAGGGTAAGGGAACTTACTGATTTCTATAGTAATATAAGTACCCGTTGGCTGCTGTAGTTCTACCTTCTTTGGGCTCAGTTGTACAAACTGTTTTTCTTCCCTTACCTTGCCACTGGCACTGAGGCATGTGGCCTTGCTGATATGAATGGCAGACCCAGTCACCCACACTGAGTGGCTCTCTTGTGGGAGGATATGGGATTGAACAGCTAGGGGCAAGACAGAGGGAACTGAGGGAGAAAGGATGGTGGTAGTATATAGATATATTTAGAAATATTTTAGAAATATTTATATTTGCTAATATAAATGGGGCTGTGAAACTGCTGTTCCAGCTTGCTCTGCAAGACGTCTTGAGCTGAATAAATTTCTTGATCTGATTAAGTATGGCCCAGAAAAATCTATTATCACAACTGGGAAGGTAGAAACATTCAGCAGTACATGGGGAAGGATACAAGGATATCTCAGGCAGGAATTTCTGCCAAACACATAATCTCTTTTTACCTTGAAAACAATCTGGAGAAGTGCCAAGAGGTAAGATAGTAACACAGCAAAAGAGGATAAAGTAGCATTTTTATTTTTAGCCTGCATATCCTAAAATTTTTGGTAGCATTAAATACGCTACTTAATCTCAAATGAACTTTTAAAGTATTTGAATTACCAGTTGGAGCATTTACAGTCCATTGAAAGCTAATGGAATTTCAGTACTTAAATATTTTCTGGATAACCTCAGAACAGCTGAGGAGCTCTTACAGTTCATAGCTCACTGAGATTGTTAATTAGTTTTGTGATCCAGGGAATTTCTGTGACTGCATTCTTGTGGGCATATCACAATCAAATACCTCAAAGCCTCTAATTCATGTTCTGATAAATGAGGGTCACAAAAATACTGTTGCAAAACCTTGTCCTTTCTGTGCTTGCTTTTGATTACATCATTTAAGTCTTTAATAGGTTGAATACCCAGATTTTCCCTTAAAAGTAGGTATCTGAAGGGTTTAACAAAGCCCCTCTGTCAAGCTATTGGGCTAAGGGTTTCTAGAATCCTGTTTAAAAATCCAAAGAATGACTGCTTTCAGTGGCAGGATAGCAATGAAAATAAATGCCCAAAGATATCAGCTATACAGCAAGAGAACAAGGGCTAATCTTGGCCTTTTTGAGCTTAGAGCTTTATTTCAGTTTTAAAGCTCCAACTAAATTGGAAGAACTAGAAGCAATTTCAATTAAAGCTCCAATTAGAGTACTTTTTATTCTAGTAAAAGAATATTTACTTGAAAACAGGTAGACTTAGTGAAGTCTGATGTTTTGTGGTTTGGTTTTTTTTTTTCTTTCTTTCTTCAATGTATTTGCATGGTCTGTAGCAAAATGGGTTCCTTTCTTGTCAAGTGACAAGTACTTTTTCCTTTAAGTGACCGTACAACTGTGGAGTCTTAATGCAGGTGAAGTAAAAAAGGATGTAAAAGTGCAGTCTGGTTTGAAATACATTAGTTATTCAGTAATAGGCTCTGAATCTTGGCATTAGGTAAACCAGTCCTCTTTGTTAGCTGTTCTGAACAGTTTAACTGTGTTAGGCTGAGGAGTGGGTGGGAAAATAGCAAACTGATGCTTAAGTTTGGTGTTTATGAAACTATTTGTAAACTACCTTGAAGTGTTCAGTTTTGGGGGACCAGCCAAGAATGGCACAACACTGCAGGTTTTACTACAGCAGGAGGCCTTAGTTAACCTGGAGATGTTGTAATCTAAACAGGTAAGGCAAGGAAAGGCTGAAATAGTTTGTACGCATAGGGTTAGATTTCTTATACTAAGCGTGGCATGGTTTGATTAGACCTCTGGTCAAGTACAGGTCTTCAAAAGTCTAGATTAAAACAGTGTTTTAGTAGCTACTGCGGTTTGATTTGTGAATCTTGCTGTGCTTCATGTGGCCAGCCTGTCTGCTGGTGTAACCTTTATCTCTTGGTCTGAGGAGCATCTTTCACTAGCACCACAAAGCTTCTATTATGCATATGGCTTTGTTTAACCTATTCTAAAACAAATGCAGAGTTAAGTCAATGGCTTTACCTTTTAAAGCAGATGAAGCAGGTAATTGCTTCTATCTTCTTAAAGATGAAAGACTGCCTGGATAAGTTTATGCTCTGACCTGGAGGGTGTTGAAAGCACTTGAGGGCTTTTTAGGTTTTGGTTGTGTGTTGGTTTTTTGTGGGGTTTTATGATTTTTTTTCTTTTGTTTGTTTTGGGGTTTTGTGTGTGTTGTTTTTTTTTTTTTTTTAATCTCGGGATGATCTGTAGCCAGAAGAAATCCCTGAAAAAAAAAACCCAACCTTTCAGAAGGGCTTTTTTTTTGTTTGTTTCTTTTTCATGTTTCTTTTTTTTTGTTTGCTTTTTTTTCCCCCTCCATTTTGACACTTGCCACACAAAGTTCAATATGGTGTCATTCAACTTGAGGGTAAAATGACAGATTAAAATTAAACAGACTGACTGGATTGCTTCTTATTCTGTTGGAGGAAGGTAATCATGTTGTTTGGGCACAGTTTACTTCACAGCTAGTAAGGAGGAAGAGGAAGGAATACATACTACAGAATTAGGTGACTTTTCTGGATGCTTATTGAGGGTAGACTCTTCAGCAGATGTATTAAGACTTTTGGTGTTAAATTTACACTCTCAAACTGAAGGAAATTGAGTAATGTTTTAAAAGCAACTGCAGTCATCACAGGTTCTTCTAGACGCTGCTGCTTTTTTGAGAGGTGGTCGGATTTCCCAAGACTTCATTTTTTTTTTAAGGAACAGGTGAGTTAATGTCTGTTTTGACTGCCTCAAGGATGCTTAATGTACAAAATGGGACAAAATTTATCCTTGCCTACCTAGAAAGGATCGAGCAGAGAGCTTGTGTTAATTAATTTTTTTTTTTTTTTTACCTTGGGGAACTTCTGGATGTGAGCTTTGAACCATGGTGTGTAAATTGTTTCTTGAGCTGCAGAAGTGGGAATACAAGTAAACAGAGTTGGCTTCAATAACTCCTTGTTGGTTTTATTAGAGCATTCCTATTAAAATCTCACCATGCCCCTTTCTGAGCCAGCAGTTAGCCTGTTTTATAAACACTGGTACTTCTGTACCGATACTACGTGTGCTGCTCTGCTTCAGCCTTGTCTTGTTCTCTACTGCTTGGGTATTCCGAGGCTGGAGGGGGTCATACTCCTCCTGTTTCCATTGAAGAAGAGATGCCTTGTGTGAAGCTTCTAGGATTTTAATAAAGGCCTACTAGGAAAGGGCTGTATTATAAGCAGGTTCCTGCACTCAGAGGGTTCATGTAGTGTTGATACTCCAAAAGATTCAAGTGGCATTTGTAGCAGCTCTGCAGTGAGAGTCAAGTACCTTGGCCATTAAGAGCTGGGCTAGCTTTAGATGCAATCAAACTGTAAATCTTGATGGTATTGGATGGGGTTTGCTTAATATTATGCTTTGTTACAAGTCAGGTAATACTGTAAGGTGGACCTTGTAGTTTTTACTGGCCAGTGTTGAGGTGGGATAGAGAAGGAAGTATTCTTTCCGCACACCTCTGAGCTTGTTTTGAATCATACTGGTCAGTATTTTATCTAAGAGGCAGCTATTTCTTTAGTATGATGAAGTAAAAATGTGTTGCCTGTATTGACAAGAGGAAAAGAGTTGCTGTCTTCTCTCTTGCTTGCTAGTAAACAATCTTATTACATGAAGTTGCATGGCACAGTGTACGTAGGGCAACTTAATAGGCAGAAGCACTAAGCTTGTGTTGCAAAAATATATTTAACTTGAAAGCTTTGTGTTAGATAACACAGCAGTTCCACCAACCTTAGGATGCTTCTTAAAGGAATACTCAAAAGGTTAAAGCCAGTCATGATTACACTGAAGAGTTTCTAAGAGTCATTTGGCCTCTCCAGAAAGCATCTTATCTACTACTGTCAAAGCCAGGCTACTCTTAAACTAAGACAAAATAAAATTATCTAAAAATCATTAAGAACAAGCAGTGCTCTTACTGGAAACCTTGAAGTCCCCAAACTAAAAAAAATAAAATAAATAAATAAATCTCATTTGTTCAGTCAATCTGTGGACATGTGTACATCTGAACACATGGACCATGTAAGCAAAGAAAGACAACAAAAGCAACAACTTTTGGAGTTCAGATGGTACCTGTTGTGTTTTCTCCCAGTTGTTCCACACTCCTCTGGTGGGGAGCTCTGTAGTCCCCTCTTGCCCCCTGCCTCCCTGGTGACTAATATCTAAAAATCAAGCTTGCAGTCCTCTTCTGGTTAGGAATCCCTTGGGTAATAGCTGAGTTCATTGTCCCCAACACAAATGTGTTTATGCTGTATGGGGTAAGTCTTTGAGAAGTAGGAGTTGTCATATTCAATTTTTGCACAGATAAGTGTCCTGGATGAGGGAGCTGCTGTATAGCATGATATGGAAGATTACCAGAGGAAAATATCTGTCTTTACTTACTAGTGTTTATCCCAGAATGAATACTTAAAGATGATTAATTTGCATTGGGGTACTAAATGTGTGTAGCAAACAGGTGTGAGTAAAAAGAACTCTGCATGGAAAAATACTACTGCTTAGATGTTTGAAAATGCTGTCCTGAGGGCACTTCTTGATTGTTGACATGCTGACTATTATATACAAGAACAAAAGAGAACTTAGGTTTTGATTTGTTGCTTTTGAGAGCATCAGGTCATGTCATGGGGGGAAGGATTTTAACCATTAGTGTACCCCAAGGCAGGTTGCCTAGATTGGTCATGGAATTGTCAACCTCAAAACACAAGGCACACAAACTGGACTGCTTGGAGAAAACTGCTTTAAGGGAGAGGTTTGGACTGGACAGCATTCAAGGGTCCCTTCCAGGCTAAGTATGGTGTGTTTGTAGGTTGTGAATTCTTTAGTCTCTAGCTAATTTTATTTAGGGTAGACAGTTATCCTGAAGTTTTTTCCAGTATACTGCTTGAACTTCTGCTGTAGGTCTTGTGTTTCTATCTGGTAGAATGTGGTGATTGTGGTGTGGCAATGCTGCTATCATTCTGAAGTAATCATGTCCTTGAAAATTTTGAGGTTCCTTGTAGGCCTCTTACTTCTGTACTTCTGGAATAATGGGTGCTGGTTCTGATAGTATTCTGATAGTGATGTTTCCTGAATGGTCTGCTGTTCTTACAATAGTTTGCCAAGATGGAAACAGTTGGGGCCCTTGCTTGTCCTGCTGTGAGGATGAACGTGTTGCTATCCTAGCATCCCCCCCTAAAAGCCATCATATCTCTGGAATACCATCTAGGTTTTTTTTTTGTATGTGGGAATGCTGACAAGTGATACAATCTTTTTGTATTGGTCACTTCTTCTGGTTTTGTCCCCAGTGTATTAT
>JBCJKH010049712.1:0-21943 GCA_039877255.1 Loriculus beryllinus | reverse complement strand
GGTTAGAAAGGACCTTAAGATAATCTAGTTCCAACCCCCCTGCCATAAGCGGGGACACCAGAATGTAACTGAGGGTTACCCGGAAGGGCTAGGGCACTGTGGGGTTGGGCTAGGTATCGGTCAGCAGGTGGTATTGTATTCTCTTCCCTTGTTATTTCACTTATCATTATTATTATTGGTGGTAGCAGTAGTGGTTTACGTTACACCTTAGTTACTGGACTGTTCTTATCTCTACCCATGGGAGTCACATTATTTCAGTTCTCCTCTCCATCCCTCCAGAAGTGGGGAGAGGGAAGAAAGGGGGGAGTGAAAAAGAGACTGTGTGGCTGATTGGGCTTAAGCCGCGACAAAGGCTAGGAATCATTAGCCAAACTTTGTTAGTTTATTAGAGGGTATGTTTGAGGTCTTTGACTTGGTACTCTCCTCAGTTTCTGAAGTCATGTTCATTCACGCTGTCCTTGTGAGTTATGCTCCCTTGGTTAACTAATGAATAGCAACTCTTAGGATTTTTGTGCCATTCAGACAGGCTACCTTCCCCTTGTGCAGATTGCGCTTGTAGCCTCATGCCTGAACATGATTTTCACAGAGAATAGAATATGAGCAAGTTCTTGGCTTTTCTATGATGCGTCTTGCCTGCTAAGGGGTGGGGAGAAGACCAAAGCAAGTAACAATTGCATACAACACCATTTTTGTATTTATATGTCAGCATTAATCTAAACAAAAGTGTATGGGTGTTGTTGAAATAGGTCCTGAAGCTATGTTATGAGATAAAAATCAATGCAGGCTTTGCATGTACCGAAGAAAGAAAATAGGTGAGCTAACCTGGCAGTGTAATGGAGTGTAATGATGCACAAATTCTCTTGCAGTTTAATGATGCACAAAAGCAAGACAGGCATGTTTTGGAGCAAATTTCTTGTTAATTTTGGTGTTTTCAACCCTATTTTTTTCTTGAGATTTACATAAATATAAATCTACACCATGCTTTTAAGGATCCTAGAGAGGATGTTAGCAAGCTCGGTAAGCAGACTTCATGAACACCTGTAGAAGCTGTCTATATGTGCTAAGGACTGGCACCTTTTCCTTTCGCACCTCCTTGCAACTCAGATAATTTTTTGTCATTATTATTTTTATTTTTAAATCAGCGTAGCTGAAAAGCCAGCAGGGCTCAAGTGTTAACACATTTAGTATTTAGAAGTAAGCAACAGTGTATTGGCATGAATGCTTGCCTTTCACTTTTTGTGTAGGCAGAATCCCAGTATTTTATTATCCCTGTTTCTAGCACTCAGATAGGCTTTTTATTAGCTTTTCCTTCCAGCCTTCAAGAGAATTAAAACTGAGGTGGTCTCATGGCTTCTAAACCCTTGACTGACCAAGGTCAGCCTCATGGTGAGCCTCCCTGTATTTAATTAATGAAGCGCAAGTACCTTATACCTATTAAATGACCCCCTTGTATCTTCAATCCCTTAGCCAGTTCCTCCTTTTATACATTTTTCTTTCTGAGGTGTCTTTCTTCTATAGTTCCTGCCAATTTTCCTGTTTCCCTGCGATGCTCTGTAACAACTAAGCTTGTCCCAGTAGGTCCAGTTTAAAATCCTGCTTTCCATTACAGCTTAAAGATACAACACTTAGAGTGCAGTGCTGTTTTGATCCTGTGTCTGAGGTGTGAGCAGCACCATGCTGCAGAAACTCCAAAGTCATCAGAGCTTTACTGCTACTTCTCTTCATGGAATCTTTGCTCAGTATTTTATGTTCATTTCTGCTTTCAGTGAATATTTAGTGAGCTCTGATTATATAATTGAATTTGATAAACTGATGGTATGTGATTGATGAGAAAATCAAGAATAAAAGATTAGAAGATAAAATTACTTCAAGGGTTTAAGTAAATCTTCCAGAGAGCTGGGGTAATTTATAAAGCATGCCATATTCTTTATAAAAATATTCTTGTAGGTCTATTAAATTTTAGCTTCTACCAGAATTGGATTGAGTTTTGAAAATGATTTTCATGTAATACGAGCTTGATTGTGATGCTTTAAATGGGAGATAGCTCTGAGTGGGTTGCAGTATCACTGGGTTTGGAATATTGGAGTAGCTGAATGATAGACTTGTGGGCAGCAGTCTTTGTCTTTCAAATAAATCATTTTTTCTTGGAAAGATGTAAGTTAGGAGGAATAAATGGATAATTCAGTGTGAAATAATGAGGGAGGTTATGCTGCTAGAGTCTTTAAATTGCTGAAAAACAGGATCAACAAATTGCTTTGGTAGAGGATTATAGTGCAGATTCCAGTTTCAGTGTAATCTCCCCGAATGGCTCAAGTTTCTTGAAGGAAGGAGTAGTTTAACAACCTCATTTCATGAACCTCTCCATATGTCAACTAACATCACTGTTTTCAGGGGACTCGGCACCGCTATTTCAATGGACTCTGTTTCAAGCCCTTCCCTAAATACCAGCACAACTCCCTGCCTTCTATGTCCAGAAGAAGTCTGACATCTGTAATGTTGCAAGGCTGTCTCATAACTCCTTAGGAGACTCCCCAAAATATATGTGAAGCCTCTGAAAGGATTTAACATTTCCTCACTTGTTTAGAAATAGTCATGTAAAAAATTGCTTATTGCTCTGGGTAAAATGACCGTATTTCACTAACATCGTCTAACCAGACTTAATTTTTTCTTTATAAAGTTTTAAAATATTGGTTGATTTTATGAGTTAGGAGAAGATGGGAATTGAGATAAGACTTGCTCACAATATTTGCAGTCATTAAAACCAGAAAAAAATAAAGCAGCTTTACCGAATGTAATCTTAGTCATGTAATAGATTGGAGGAGTGCGAAAAAATGCTTTAGGTTTGCTAGGAACTGTCTGATAGTATGGAACTGTTCCTATTTTCTCATCCATTGAATTGTCATAGCTTCCTGTATGTCCAATTTAAAGAAAATATTACTGCTCTGCACTAGCCCTCAATCAGGTTGTTTGAAAAACAAATCTTTTAACATGCTATGCATCAGCAAAGGGCCTTACATCAGAATACTTAATTCGGTTTGTTGTATTTTGTGCAATAGTTTATACATATTGCTTTGAGATGGCGTGCTTTTTCGCTGCAGAAATAACTATCTTTCTGAAGTTAAATTCTAAACACTAGGAAGAGAATTTGTTAGTACAAACCATCAAGCATGTGTGCAGCTGATGTGCAACTTTACTGCCAGTAAATAGTTTGGCGACCTGTGATGCCTTGACCATTCTCAGCCGAAGCACCGCTGCTACCCTGGGACTGTGTAGTTCTGCTGGTGGTGACCTTGTGTTGCCATGTGAAGTCATAACAATTCCATGATAAGGGGCAAAGCAAGAGATAAAAGTTAGAGAGGCTGAAGTCACCAGGGAGAGCTGTGTACCCACTGCCGTCCCGATCAGCGGTGGGACCTCAGGGCACCCCAAAGCCCCTGGCATGCCTTGAGCTCCTCCTTCTCTAGTGCACATAGGTGCTGCCTCATGGCTATCAGCTATTATAGAGTATAGTAATGACCTGTGGATTCAAAAATCCCAGTCAGTCTTGAGAGGTACTTGAGGTCAGCTCCCCAGAAACTGTGAAGAGAGCCTAAACGTTTTCAGTAGTCAGTATGAAAATACCTGAGCTTTATCTAAACTCACAATTTAAAAGAAAGATTAGTAGTTTAATTAAATGGTTAATTCAATAGGACAATGTCTGTGGTTTGTGGGGTTTTTTTTGGTGTTTCTTATATATAAAATACACACGCATGCACTGTACTCTTAAAAAGAGTGCAGTAACATCTAGCTTAAGTATTACTCTGTATTTTATATTAAATTGCCAACGTTGCATCGGATTTGTGTGTTTTATATATATATATACATAAACAGGTTAATTTCATTATAGGAGGTATTTCTAAACTTTGAAGGTATTTATAGATTTCTAAGATTAAGTCTGTAGTTCCTGCATAATTACAAGTAGAAACTTAACACATAAGGTATGAAAACCTTTGTCTTCCAGAGGTGACAGGGGTGGGTCTGCAGCAGGTGTAGGCTTGTAGTAAATATGTGTTTGAGTGGAGCTTTGGCAATTTACCAGTTGAGAATTTTGCTACTTGAAATATTTTGAGCATTTGTGATCCACGGGAAAACGAAGGTTTGAGTCTGTGTCACCCTTGAGCGTTATTGAAGTACCCTCATTCAAAATCTATTAGTGGCTTCAGGTAATATAATTTAACACATTTTGGTTGGCAATAACTTTGGAAAACACATTAATCTTGCAATTTTGTGAGGTGTTTTTTTTTTTTTTTTTTACCTAAACTCGTTTTTCTGCCCAGATTCTTCATTTACCCTGAGACTTTTCCTGCTGTGATAATCATTTCTATCCAAGATTACTTTTCTCTCCAAGATTATTCAGGAAGTAAAAATACCCAAACCTTTGAGGGGATTTAATCCTCACAGAGGAGAGGGGGGGAAAAAAGCCTGGTAGGGCTGTTCATTGCCTGCTGCAGTAGACAATGCTGAAATCCTTATCAGTGTAAACAGAAAACATGGACAAAAGCTTGTCTGAGTGGGTACTTCTCAATAAGTACCAAGGACTAAGATTATCAAGGTCTTGTGAATTCTGGTTCTCAAGGTAAAGCTTAGCTAGGAATATAAGAGTGTAAGACTTGACTGCTGAATCATGGCGGTTCTTGTTTTATGGTGGTTTATGCTATGCTCACTTAAATAGCTTACAGAGCCATTTTCTCTTTGCCTTTCAGATGATGTTGCTCCATACTTCAAGACTGAACCAGGCCTGCCTCAGATACACTTGGAAGGAAATCGACTTGTACTTACGTGCCTTGCTGAAGGCAGCTGGCCCTTGGAATTTAAGTGGTTGCGCAACGACAGTGAAATAACCGCCTACTCCAGTGAATATAAGTAAATAAAAACTATATAATAATCTTCTCCAAGTGTAATTGCAAACTAAAAAAAAACCCAAAACAAACGCCCCACTTTTCTCCCAAATCCCTAATACCTCAAACCAGCTTTGTAGGTACTGATACATTGCCAGGTTTTTTGGCATGACTGGTTTCTGCAAAGAAATACTATCTCTATGAGAGAGTGTTTTTTGCTAAAAATGATATTTGGCTTTTCATACCAAGGGTTCTAACAAAATTTTTAAGTACCAAAAATGCTCTTTTGTTGGAGATGCAGCCTTTCATGTGTTTGTAATAAATAGCAGGTGTATTCCTTAGCTAAATGTTGCATATGATGTGCTACTCATCCTTGAACAAAGATAAGCTCAGTGGGACTATTCTTTTCAATAAGATTTAGAATGTGGCCTATCTTAAATTGCATATGAAATCTTCAGTCTTACTTCTGAGAGTGTGAAAATTTATCTTCTATTTTAACAAATTGTTCCTCTGTAATTGTGCACTTTGCCCCCCAAGACCTCACTGACTCCCTTCGCATTCCACAAGACATCCCATCGTGGAAGAGAAAAACCATATTGGGGCTAATCAGATCTGCATTTTCGCTGACAGGCAGCAGATGGCTGGCCGAATATCAAAGTTCAAAACAGCCGAGTGTTACCTGCATTTCTTTTAATGGGAGCAATAAGAGCCTCTCCCCTATGCAATTGGCAATTTCCATAACCATATAGCAGTTCAATATTTCTGTAACTTATTTGTTGCTCTGAAATTTTGTTGAAGTTATCCGGTGAATTCAAAAGTTAGAAGGCATGGGTGTGTGACAGACAGAGCCCTTGTCTCTTTAGCCAGCCCATTTGTCTCTTTAGACAGCCAAGCTAAATGCTGCAATTTCATGATTACATTGCTTAAGGTAAGGAAAAGTTGTGCTCTGTCACTATAGACAGAAATTATAGTATAGATTAGTATAAAAATGCAGGTAATGATATAATGTTCTATATTGTTGCACAAGGTAGTAATTATTTTTTCAATGATTTTCAAAATTGTAACTAACCTTAATTCTATTTTTGATATAATTGACGTTTATAGAGTAGTAGGGAAAAAAGTCCCTTAAATAACATGTTAAAACTCTTTTTTGCCATTTAGCACATAAAGTATTTAGCAGTTTCCAACCAAATATACAATTGTGTGTACTTTCCTAGAAATTAAAGACTTGATTTAGATGAGACCACTTAGTCCTGAGTAATTGCATCTATTAATGCTTGCTGTTTTCAAGCCATTGCAATCCATTGATAGCTCAAATTGAGCCATACACACATTTAGAAAAGATTTGAGAATACTTACTAGAAAATAAAAAAACCCCTCTAATAGCACAATTAATCACAGAAGGTTTGAATGTCACTTTGTGTAAATGTCACTTGTTTTGATCAACAGCAGTCAGTTGCAGCTTCTTGGTAGAGGGAACTGGCAACAGCTCTCAACCACATAAGACAATGAGAAAGTAAGACAAAGAAGTGGTGTGGGAGGATGAAAGCCATGAAAGTGGAATCAGCAGTAAGACAAAGTTTATAACTCAAGCTTGTAGATGTGCTAGTTACTGAGAGACTTACATTGCACCATAGTAGGAGAAACCCAAATAGGAATGTGTGACATTTTGAAACGAAGATCAGAATGCAATGGTGTTTCTTAAATTAGTGCACATCCTAATGCAAAATGAGAATTTGCCTGTGTATTGCAGTACAAGTTGGAATCAGTGTATTGGACACGCCTTTCCCAAGCTGTATGTATACATATCTGTGTACAGTGCTTTGTTTCTTATCATTTGGCTTAATATAATCTGGTGAACATCAGGTCAAGATACAAGCTGCATGTATTGATTTTGCATTTTTATATTTTTCCTGGTTTTATTTCTGATTTCATCTGCTACAGAGGTAAGAGGATAGAAAAATACTGCTTTATAATAACAAAATCACATTGATAGAAAATATTAGTTTAGAAGTTGCAGCACTTCTACAATGCCACAGTCAGAAATAAGTGAAACAGGGTTTCAATTCTGCAGGGATGCAAAACTTTAAATTTCAAATTAGAATGGAAGAAAGCAAGGAAAAGATATGCTTAGGTGTAAAAATTCCAGTTGCAGAATTTAAATATTGACCCCATAATAGTTTGCTCTGCAGTTCTCCTACCTAAATACTCTGTTTAAATGCATGAATCTTTCCAGTGTGACTTCTGCTGCAATTTAAATCATCAATCAAAGCCTTTTTTGTAATTGATGTTACTTGATGTGTCTCAGTTAATGTCTGTATTGTAACAGGCCAAAAGTGTTGAAAAGATTCTTATAACATACCAAGTGAGGAAAGAAGTAATTGGAATTTTTGCATGTTGACATTGGTGACCCTGAGTGAACAGCTTTTCCTTGAGTAACGATGCTGATGATGTGCACAGCCTGGCTTTTATAGTGACCGTGCATATGCTAGTTTGTATTAAGAATTTATAAAATCACCTTATAAATTCTTTGTGATCTGAGACACATGTAATGAAAGCAAATCAGTATTGCTGACTGCAGGAGCAACTT
Source organism: Loriculus beryllinus (assembly GCA_039877255.1). NCBI lineage: Eukaryota > Metazoa > Chordata > Aves > Psittaciformes > Psittacidae > Loriculus > Loriculus beryllinus. The sequence continues at coordinate 14,476 of JBCJKH010049712.1, read as the reverse complement.
TGGTTATGTCTATAAGTTAACAGTCTTATTAATTTAAAAGTTCAGGCAGTGACTTTTTTTCTTCCCCTCTTTGTTTCCATTTGAATTAAGATCTGCACCCAGTGTGCCTTCCATGTTTGGTTTTGTGGCCTGAAGATATTAATTTCTTTGAGTTTAAGAAACTGAGGTCATGTTTAAGCAGCTGTACACTTTCCTCCCAAAATTCTTAAAAGTATCTGATTATTGTATTTGTCTTTTGAGCGTTGAACACTTTTTTATTCTATATTAAAACATAAAAAGGACATGGAACTGTTGGAACAAGTCCAGAGGAGGGCCACAAGCATGATCAGGGGCTAGAGCACCTCCTGCATAAAGATCGGCTAAGAAAGTTGGGGCTGTTCAGCCTGGAAAAGAGAAGGCTGTGTGAAACCCTCATTGCAGCCTCCCAGTATCTGAGGGGCGCCTATAAGTGTGCTGGGGAGGGACTCTTCATTAGGGACTGTAGTGATAGCACAAGGGGTGATGGGTTAAAGCTTAAATAAGGGAGGATTAGATTGGATATAAGGAAGAAATTCTTTGCTGTAAGGGTGGTGAGGCACTGGAATGGGTTGCCCAAGGAAGTTGTGGGTCCTCCGTCCCTGGTGGTGCTCAAGGCCAGGTTGGACGAAGCCTTGAGTCGCATGGTTTAGTGTGAGGTGTCCCTGCTTATGGCAGGGGCGTTTAAACTAGATGATCTTAAGGTCTTTTCCAACCCTAACTATTCTATGATTCTATGATTCTAATTCAGCTGAGAACTTGATCAAAAATGTTCATTAAATGTTTTGCTAAATAAAGAGAAAATTTCTTTATTGGAATAATGCTAATTATTCAACACTCCTAGCAGAAATAAAGGTGTACAAAGAAATAAAAGCTATGAATTTCAGTTATTTCTTATTCTCAGTCCTGCATTCTTGATAAAGCTGGGGACAGAGTCTGGTAGATGTATCTAATCTCAGAGCTCATTCCTAAGGATTTCTGGGAAGACTGGTATTGTTTTTTTCCCTGCCTGTGGCAGGGGGGTTGGAATTAGATGAGCTTAAGTTGCTTTCCATCCCTAATCATTCTACAATTCTATGATATGTAGGAAAAGCTAAAAGTTTCCGGAATCTCTGAGATTCTTCTTGTCTTGCTGTTGCTTGTCTCCCATCTTTAAGTGTCCTTCCTTTTGTAAAACCCAAACTTTTTATTGTATTGCTGAAGTATACTTTTAACAGTGGTATGGCTTTGTATGGTACTTTTTTTGTAATGATTTCTTAATAATGCGATGTGTCCTGGTGTCCTTGAACCTTGATAGTTACTTCGCAGTAGGCTTTCCAGCAGAGTGTCTTTGCTCCTAGCTGCTAAGGCAGACTGAAGCAGCTTTTCTAGCTATGAATCTGAGAAGTCATCTTAAGTTTTTAAGCCATCTGCTGGCCAGGAATTAAAAAATTGGTCTTTTAGTTTTCAGAAGCTGTGGTGAGACCTTATGTTTTTCCTAGGGTTACATCCTGATACTTACCATCATTCAAGACTGAAAAAAACTTCTGAGATTTTGTTGTGAAAACTGTTAGAAGAGGAAATACTTTTGTTTTACACAATGACTTTTATTCACCTGTTCTATTTTAAAAAATACCCAAAAGTCTATTCATATTTTGAATGGAGATCTGTTTGTTTTTCATTGAATAACATCATGTTTATAGGAATAATATTTCAAATTTAATATTTTGAGATTCTGTTATTAGGAAACTTCTGGTAAACAAATGAGTTCTTTGGATCAAGTATTGTAATTGGTACTATTTGTGTATTTGAATCCCTCGCCTAGGCAAAATCTCTGTTGAAGCCAGAAGATGAGGAAGTAGTACTGCGTTATCATAAATAAATTAAATGACAAAGCTTTAAGTTCTGTTTGCTGTGCAAACTCTCAGATGTTTTGTCCTAAATACACATATAGCACTTGATTTGTTAATGGCGTTTAGATTTTGAATGTGCTTGCTCCACAAAGTAGTGATTCCAATTTAATTCTGTACTTTATTTTCCAATTTCTTTTAAGGATCTGCCCATGCTGTCTTAAGCAGCTACTGGTCAGAGCAACTGGGGAAGAAAGAAATGCTTGGTAAGATAAACTGTTTTCTTGCAAAGCTGCCCATTTATGTGAAAGCTATACATTAGAAAAGGAAAAGCTTACATTATTACTAGAATAAAAACTGTAACAGTAACTGCCTATTCATTTTTTTCAATATAAGTAGAATAATATTAGACGTAAGGAAAAAGTTCTTTACTGTGAGGGTGGTGAGACAGTGGAACAGGCTTCCCAGAGAAGTTGTGGATGCTCCTTTCATGGAAAAGTTCAACGCCAGGCTGGCTGGGGCTTGGAGCAACCTGGTCTAGTGGAAGGTGTCTCTGCCATGGCAGGAGGATTGGAACTAAATGATTTTAAGGTCCCTTCCAATCCAAACTATTCTATGATTCTGTTATGTGATGTTTTGTGTGAAGTAATCTTTAAGAAATTGCTTTTTTATCAGTTTCTGGATTGTAACTCTCTGCAGTTAGTTTTTGATCTCTGATTTTGGATTTTAGTTCTTTAGACCTTTCATCATAATCGAAGCTTGGCGGATTTCAGATTATGTTGTTTATGTGTGTCCTGGGTTCAGCAGTAGCAGTCATTTTTTTCCTTCTTGGTAGCTGGTGCAGTGCTGTGGTTTTGACTTTCAGCCTGGGAACAATGCTGATAACACCAACTTTTTTAGTTGTTGCTAAGTAATGTTTGCTCTGATCAAGGACTTCTCAGTCTCATGCTCTGCCAGTGAGGAGGGGCACAGGAAGTCAGGAGGGAGCAGAGACAGAACCTGATACAAACTAGCCAAAGGGGTATTCCATACTGCAGCAGGTCATGCCAGTATATGAACTGGGGAGAGTTACCTGGAAGGCCCAGATCGTTGCTCAGGTTTGTCTGGAAATCGATCGGCAGGTGGTGAGCAATTGTGTTCTCTCCCCTTGTTATTTCCCTTATCATTATTAGTGGTAGCAGTAGTAGTTTTGTGTTACACCTTAGTTACTGGACTGTTCTTATCTCAGCCTGTGGGAGTTAAATTCTTTGGTTCTCCTCCCCATCCCTTCAGGAGCTGGAGGAGGAAGGAGAGGGGGCAGTGAGAGAGTGGCTGCATGGTTCTGAGTTACTGTCTGGTCTTAAACCATGACAGTGTGTTTTGGTGGAATTTTACCTCTTAGTCTTTATGGCTTGCATTTTGGGTATTTGGGACAAGTATCAGTATTTTCATTAGCATGAAGGGGTGCCTACAGGAAAGTTGGAGAGGAACTTTCACAAGGGCAAGTTGTGATAAGACAAGAGAATGGTTTTAAGCTAGAAGAGGGTAGATTTAGGTTAGATACAAGGAAGAAGGTCTTCACTGTGAGGGTGGTGAGACACTGGCATAGGTTGGCCAGGGAAGTGGAGGCTGCCCCATTCCTGGAAGTGTTCAAGGCCAGGCTGGATGGTGCTTTGAGCAACCTGGTCTAGTGGAAGGTGTCCCTGCGTGTGCCAGTGGGGTTGAAACTGGATGCTCTTTTAAGGTCCCTTCCAACCCAAACTATTTTGTGACTTTATGACATCTATGATAGTTGCCATAACTTGGAGGGTGGGGGAGGGGGAAGGGGAGGAGAGGGATCGCAAGATATTTTCTGAAGAGAAGAAACTGTCTTTTGTAATGCATCCTTGTGGACTGTCTGTTTCTCAGAAGTTTTTGACATTTTCAGATGTTAATACGGATTTTGAGACTCTTCCATGCCATCTTGCAGACACTGCTTCTTTAAGTAATCAGACAGGAATTCTGTCTGTGTTTTTAAATTATACTTTTGACCTGTTTTTCATTTTCATGTATTTTGTATGTACTGCACCATTTGCTGTTTAAGAGAAATTATCACAAGCGGCAAGGCAGTTGGTACTGTAATCAGCTTCTCTGATGTGTTAGTGAAAAAACGTCCTTCCCATTTTTTCTATCCATCTTCCCATTTTTCCCCTGCCCCCCCATATTTCATACATTTATGTCTGCAAACAACTTTTGTTGTAGAAATCATACAAATCAGATTTAAATAGAGTAAGATGTCTGATCAACGTGTGGTCTCTGTGTGTGTTTGTGAGAAATAACTTTTCTTTACGTGCATGTGACTGAGGGGTGTCGTGGTAGTGGGGTGAATTCTATTACTAATGAGATTATTTGGAAAGGATGGCTGCCAATCAAGAAGATTCCATATCACCAAAGATTAATAAATAAGAGTATCTTTTGACTTTTTTAGAAACCTCTCCGGTAGGTTCTGTAATATCTGATATGTTTTATTGCAAGAATAAAGGAATATTTTCTTCCATAAAATGAAAGATCTGTTAGTTCCAAGATAGCTCCCATATGAAATAATAAATAATGGAATCGTATATAAACAAGGAACGCTATTGTCACATCTTTCTGGATATTGTGACCTCTAGGAGGAGGTCAGTTGCATCTGTGCTGAAGCATCAGACATAATTTCCTGTGTTTGGGTTCTTTTCCTACTTTTATTAGACCAGATCTTCAAACAACATCTAGCCCCATCAACAACAAAGAATTTTCTAGTCTTTTTACAAGGTGAAATACTTTATGCTCTTTGTTGAAACGATGTCCTTGAATTTAAGCTGAGTGTTAAATCAAAGCTCGGTATCAATCCTTGCCTTCTTTCATTTGAAGAGTGCAATATTTTAAAGAAAAATAATATCTCAGATGTATAGATTTTCATAATTGCTCATGAATGTAATATTTAGCAACTGTCTCTGCATCCAACCCTTCACGTAGTTTTCACATTTTTAAGATAATATTTATAAAGATGCATAAGGAATTTAATAGAACCAAGCAGGTTATGGAGGACTTTCCAGGTTATTTTGAAGAAAATGGGCTTTATGCAGGACAATTTTTAATCAACACAGTCTGTCTTATAACTTTTCTGGCTCCTCACTTTCTTTTTTTTTTTTTAATACGTGAGGAAGCTGCTTCAGTAAATGCACCTGTATTTAAATTATTGCTAGTTTGAATTCTCATGAAGTGAAGAGTTTTGCAGAGTTGTAGTCACGGCTTTCCTCTTTCCCAGGGAGACTCAGCATACAGATTGACCACGTCGCATTTATACACAAGTGTAACATTTCTATTTGCTTCCAGACGTAGGGTAACATACCAGTATTTCTTTGTGAGAGAAAGAATAGGTTAAGTACAATTTTCATATAAGCTATTGTGGGTAATTTTTTTCACTTTTTTTTTTATTTCCACAAAATAGGCAGCACTGGCTCCACATTTAAAGAAAGAGAAAAACCCAACAACCAACCAACCTCTGAAGATTTAAAATAATTGGTCTCTTTTATTTACATGTGCCATCATGAGGGAGAGTTTAGCTGTGTATCCACACTTGGCAATAATAATTGATAAAATCTAGCATGGTCTGGATCTTTATAAGAGTTCAAAATATTGGATTGAAGGCATTAATCCATACATAGATGTGCTGACAAGTTAAAACAATAACCAGTGGTTCTGTAAATGGGAAAGATCTATTTCAGTCTGTTTCCATCTTTTTGGAGTGTTTGCTTTGTCTAGGAATCTAATATCCTGTTAAAAGGAAGAGCATTCTTGTCAGCTGTGGCTGAGAAGTTGTTTCAAAGCTCACGATATTTATGCACCATTTGTTAAATGGTGTGATCTTATGCTCTGGTGGAATCTGAATACAATCACTACCTAATTTACAAATTGGGGGACTGTGGGGGAAAAACTTGCCCGTTAACTTTGAACAAATTTTGTAGTTGTTAAAAGTCCATTGAGTAAGGAGACTGCAGACATTCCTGCCTCTTCATCCATTTACAGTCTTTTATAAAAACAACACTATATGAAGCTCAAGCCTTTGCTTAATGCCATCTGAACAAGATGATTTTCTGATCAAGTAGCTGTGCAACTAAAATTGGACTACTGAAACAAGTCTATAGACTCAACCTGCTAAATGAGCATTATTGTACCACCTGTTATATGGCTTAACAGTTCAGACAAAAGTTTAGTTCTGTAATTAGTTACAAGTGGAAGGTTTTTTTTCTACTTAAACTTTATCCACCTGCATTAAATTCTGTACTCAGGATTATATAAATCAGTAGCTGTTCTTGTCTGTGTAAGAATTTGGTCTTAGTTTGTGAAAACTGAAGCAGCATCTCTTTCTTTGTAGACTTTTTCCACTGTCTGCTTCATCTTTATTTACCTATTAGCCAAATGCATCCTTTGAACCTAGTGTCCACTTCAGATGTTCAGCACTAGTAAAGTGATTCTTCATTCTTATTGAGATAATACTCAGTGTTCTTCCTTCTTACCTACAGAAACTGTCTATCGTATGAATGGAGAATTCTCAAAATCTTTATAGTAGGTCTGAAGGCTTCTTTAGGTATACAGAGGAAACTGGCTACATCAAAGCAAAGGATCCTTTGCTACTTGTATTAACTAGCATTTTTGTCAGACTTCTTAAAGAAGTTGTAGTCTGAGATAGACTCTCAGCTTAATCTTCATCCATAGATACAATCCATCCAGGGTGTCCTAGAACAGTTTTTGCTCTAGTGCTGCTTGGTTTCTGGAGACAGAGGTCTCATTTTCATGAGTGTTTCTGGATTTTTAAATAGTTTGTGGTAGACAGTAGGTTTTTAACCATGGATTCTTGTTTCCATTTAGCTTTTCAATGTTCCCGTCGTGGAGGAGAGTTGAAGATTTCACTGCGTAATGATGGAAGAGTTGACATTGCAGGGCGAGCTGCTATTGTTTTAAAAGGAAACCTGACTTTCTGAAAAAAACCCACTAAAAAATACCCAAACAAAAAGAAAAACAAAAGACAAAAAAAAAGACCCCAAACCAAAAAACAAAACAAACAAAGCAAACAAAAAAAGCCCCAACAGCCTGCCACAGAAAAATTGACACTGATCTCCCACATCTTCAAATAATTCGTGTTACACTGATTATATCTTAGTTTTAAGCAGTGAATTACCACTGTCCTCAAAAGTATTTGATTACATATTGTTAATTTAAGAAAATTTATTGACAATGTTCCTAATCTTCAAGATTCTTAGTATTTTTTTCTTTCATCTTGTCATTTCATGTATACACTGACTTCAGAAAATGTTCACTGACAACAGTCTTGGTTTTCTGCTTTTAAATAATTCTGTTCTTTGTTTCAAGATTCCGTGTTAGAAGCCATTCCTGCTTTCTGGCTTGAATTTAAACTTCTCTGATAAAATAATTAGACTTCTTCCATTCATTTTTCCATTTCATTTTCCATGGAATCTGACTACAGTCTTTTACAAAAAAGAAAATTTTCTCTGCCATATGTTGAAATGTTTAATAATTTACTTGCATTAAAAAAAAAGTGTAAATGGTTTAGAAATGTGCTTTTATGAGCAGTAGTTTTCAAACATGAATGGTATTGCAGTGGCTCATACTACTGCTGCTTAGTCTATTTTTAATTAACAGTTTTAGCAGAAGGATTTAAGAGATTGACATACTGATGCACATAAAACTGGTTAAAAATTGCAATAAAACTTTGTTGGTCACAGCAATGTAGGCTGTGTTTCAAAGACTGAAGATCTGCTGTTATTTTCTTCATGAAGTTTACTGTTTCAGATTTGTCACTTTTTCCTGTAATGTTCTGGTCTTTCTCTGGATTTATTGGAGATACTGAATTGTTTCAGTTACTTTAGCTAAAACTTCTCCTATTCAATTCGCTTTTTGCCTAAGTGTTTTGAACTCAAAGGCATTTTCATACTGTTGGAACAGCTGGATGTCTATAAATGATGAGGATCTCAGTTGTGCCTAATTCCCATTATTTTGAATTTTATCGTAACTTGTTAGTTACATCTTACTTAAGCCTAAGTATCTGGAGGCAAGTACACAGTGAGAAAATCCTATGGTTCATTTGAAATAAAAGTTTCTAGCTCCTCCTGCTACACAGAATATGATTTAAATGAACTACAAAGCTCAAGAGCTAGGTGGCAAGCGAAAGGAATTTCAGAATGGAAAATGCATGTTCTTTCCTATTGAATCTTGCTGAAGTTCATGGACCTGAAATGGGTTTGTAAACATGGACTCATTATCAAATGCAAGATATGGCTATGGAGACAGCTTAACAGCAGTGTTGCAATGTTGTTTAGCAGCCATCTTGACTTTGCAGTCTTACAAAGCAAATTGGTCACTTTCTGGCTAGCACCTGGATCTTCTTGAGAAGCAATACTGTAGGCTTGTTCTGCTGCATTTGCTACTTCCTGCTGGTTTATGCAAAGATTGAATCTGAGATTCTTTGGGAAAAAAAACCAAACAAAAAAAACCCCACAAAAGCTTCTTTAAGAATATAAATGAACTAAAGAAGCAATTATTATTCATCCACATTTAACAAATAGTACAATTAATTTTTTTCTTTTAACTCTAGAGAAATAATAATGAACAAAGGCCAGTAAATTTTAAATATGCTTGCTATCTAAATATCCTGACCCAACCAATATCTCTGCTGCTTAGTGCATTTTTTTTATAGTTTACTGATACTTTGTCTCTATTTTTGTTCAGGATAGAAAAATCACCAGAGCTCAGGTGGGAGATTATGCAGTAATGTATTTGTAAGCAACAGATTAGTTAATCAGCCATGATTTATTAATGATGAATTAATTATACCTGATTGTGCAGTTCTGCTGCCTAAATGGAGCTTTAAAGGAGTTATTTTATTAATCATCATTGTGCTAATTGCAGACACTTACAGAAGGATTGCTAATTAAACATGCAACCGTATGCAAAATAAGCAAGGCTGCTGAGAGTGGCAAGAAAAAGATCACTCATTTTCTGAGTAGCAACTTTAGTTTGATGAAATATTGTGTAGTTGACCTGATGATTGTAATTACCTAGACATACTTTAATACACTGCAAATTTTTGGTCAACAGTAAAGGAAATGAATTGTGACAAATTCTGTTCATTTTTCCTAGTGCAGAAAATAGGTTGCGCAAACTTCAAATGAAATTATTTGGAATTTGTATGGCCTTGTTTTATGTTTTCATGTGAAGGGTTTACCTGGTGTTTGTATTAGCTGTATATTGTAAATCTAATTTAACTATCTTAGCGTTCAGGGTCTTGCTCAAATTTAAGTTACCTTGGCACCTAATGAAATGTCTGATTGTCACTTGTGAATTTGAGTCTGAATGCTCATTTCATGAGTCACATCAAGAAAAAAAGGAGCACAAGGATGTTTAACTTAATTTCCAAAAGCTGAAGTCTGCACAGAAAATGCAGAAACGAAACAATACTTAAAGGTAGATTTCTGTGAAGAGACTACTATAATTTAAATAAATATTAGTATCATGTGATCTTCAATCCAAGTAGCACAATTTTAGGTCTTTGTAACGCTAAATACAATTTTTGAGGGCTGTGGGCTTCATCACAGTGGACTTTCCACGGACTCTTCTTAATGCAGGTTGCTAGACCTTCCTCATTAATTAAATAAAACTTTTTTAAAGAGAGAATTTTCTGGAACTGCCTGTATAATATTACAGTTAGTAACACAGAAGTTTGGACATTATATTTTTTCTAAGAAAACAGTTAACTTGCATTGTTTTGATGAAATTAAAATGTCGAATCCCGAGTTAAATTTAAGTGAAGACAGTAAGGGGAAGGCTGTGAAATGCAGTGTCTCTTTGGTTAGTGTTTCTGGTGCAGAGGAGTTGCAGAACTTTTTGTGCTGCTCTCTTAATAAAAAGAGCAAGTTATGTGAAGGGAAAATGCAATTCCAAAAACTCCCGTGTGCTTGGGAGTTATTTATCATGTGTCCAGTGTCCATCAGGTCATTAAGCTACAGGTCACTGTTAGTTTTGAGTAAACCTGTGGCCAGATCCTACAGCTGAAACATTAATATTTGAATGCATGTTTGCTCATTTTACTTCTTTGGTATATGCCTTTGCAGAGCCATACTTCACATGGGGGTCAGGAAGAAAATACATAACCCTGAGGAAGTAAGGAAAAAAAAGAGAAAAAACAATTGAGCAGCATAAACCATAGAAGTTTTTTGCTATGGAATGAATTTACAGATTAAAGGGATGAAAATACACTGGAAAGCTGTGCTTTAATTTGATAAGCCACTTAACAGATCTACTTAAAGTATTCATGAAAATACTTTGCATTTCTTTTGTATTATCTAGATGAGTGTATGCAGCAAGTTGTTATCAAAGCTGAAAAATTTTGCCAAAGGTGGAAATAAAAGATTTCATGACAGCAAGAGGTCACAGAAAGGAGCTATGTGATTTGTAAGGGGTAGGAAGGGAAATTAGCAGCAGATGATGCAGTTGTTTCTGGGAAAGGGAAAATTTCTTTGTCTCAATATTTATCAGAGTGACAGGGAAACATGCCAGAAACAGAGGGAACCTTCCCAGAAGTAAAAAAAAGGAAACTAAATGAAAATTAGGGTGATGCCAGATTGGGCAAACATTAATTAATTTCAATTAAAAATCAGAAAAATCTGCCAATTAAGCAGTTTGATTCTGACTTCTATTCCCCCCTCCTCCTGAGGAGTAGGTTTATCTTTAATTACCAGACTTAAATGAAAAGACAGAACAAAGGAGAACTAAAGTATTTTTCTCAGTTGCTGAGTCACTGTCCTTCTTTTAGTTCCTAAAATTTACTGCAAAATGTAATTAAAATTTTTCAAAAGAATGAGAAAGTGGAATAACAAAACCCAGTGTGTTAGCAGACAGTAGAAAAGTGTGATTTATTGATTTATTGATTTATTCATTTATTTTTACTAGAGGTCAGTTTTAGTCTAAGACCTTTAGTTTAGACTGGTGATTTCTTTAGTGAGAGGTTCACTTTTACTTGTGTTTTTGCTTCACTGAATGGCAAAAGAGGATATTCCCCATTTTTTTAATGTCATGAATCACATAAGCCTAAGTTTTATTGACTTTCCAGTGTTCTGTGACTTTTTTGGTGATACACCCAAACCAAGAAACCACTTTCCCCTATGTTATTTTTTAGGAATCGCAGGGTAGATAAAATACATTAAGCAAACCCAGGAAAATTTTTCAAGAACATTTCTAGAATTGTAAAGAGTAAGGAGTTTGATGGAGATGAATTATGTTTGTGAGGAGCAGGAAAAGGAGGTGTTATTCCTGTGTAGAGTCTGAAATATGTCACCATAGTTAAAATACTTAAGGGCATGCCCTCAGGTTTTGCCACTAGTTGGAGTTAATGATGCAAAGACAGTTTGTCTGATCTGGGAGTCAGGTTGAGAGATGTTAGGCTAGAGAAGATATTATGTAGATTATTGTAGAGCTGGAGCAGGGTATGAAGTGTAGCAAAGCCAGGAACCTGAATTTGAATTCAGATATATTCTCTACTGATCTTTTGCTATGCTTTGAATCCAAACCAAAGGGGGCCTACCAGAGTTCCCACCCCACCAAGCTCAATTCAGGGGGGAAATTCCATGTACAATTCTTGAAGTTTTCTTTTGTTTCAGAAAGCATCCTTTCTCTATAAATATTTATGGCTAGAAACAGAAATAAATTATCTTAACAACTATGATAATTTTAGTCACCCATATTCAGACAGAAATGGCTCCTTTCAAAAGAAAATTATTGGCTTAAAACAGTCTTTTGTACTTTAATCTGTTTATGCATAGCAACATTCTGAAGATGTGTCTGATTGACTTACGTATTTAACATCACAGTCTGTATTCTTACTAATGTTAGGAGTGTGGTTACTACAACTTTCAGAAACCTTTCAGCAGTTAATAGCAACAATAAACAAAGTACTCTCTTAATAACAAAGTACAGGCACTTTCTCAATAAAGTTACAATATCAGCAGAAAATAAAGGTAGATTAAAAGGAAACACCTGCTCCTGTAAATTACTATGCTGCAGGTACCAACCCAGGAGACTCTGCAGATGGTTGTTTGCAGACCTGACCTCACCACCCCTTCATCAATCTCTGACTGACTGATTCTCTCCAAAGTAGAATGCATCATATCCCAAGGTACTAGGGGACACCTTTGAATTAGTCCCAGTCAGAATACCAATTAATTGGTACTTCTCTTTCATTTTGGAAGTTCTTAACAAATGCTTCAGTTGTCTCATCAAGGACTAGCACTGATTAAAAGGTGGCACAGTCAGACCTAGGAAAAGCTCTAAAGGGTATTATTGTACTTCAGGAGATGTAATTTCTGCTAGATTTCCCTGCTGAATGGGATTGGGTTGTTCTATGCCCTAGGATTTTGAGATGGACAAAAAGAAGGTGGAATCTTGATCCTTAAAAGGTTAAAATATGAATCCATCACATGTGTTAGACTTTCCTGTCAGCCAAGAAAAAGTAGAAGAGAGATTCTAAGTTCTCTGTTTGTTTTCCCTCCTTAACTGTTTTCAGGCATTTTACTTCTCCTTTTGAGACCTGAGAGTGATCATGCTGGCCTTTTTTTCACTAGGACAAATTTTCTCACATGCTTCTTTCAATATGGACCTGTGCAAAGGCCTTGTACAATGTATTGAGACCAGTTTGATAGTTTGATCAATACATACTTTGTTGAAGAATATGTTATCACCCTTCCTAGAAAACACCCCTTCTGAAAAAATGGATACAGGCTTGTGTTCCATGTCCTGCCATAAATGTGCCTATTTCACATCCATACTCGAGATTCAGAAGAAGACACAGTGATATGGTGATATGTTTTGGGTTTCAGTGATACCTGTAAAATATTTAAGGTTGTTTCCTCTTCATTGAACACTTTGAATTTCCCAGCTTCTTTATTCTCTGAATACCTGAGATACATTAAATGGCTGCTACTTACCTTAAAGAAGATACATGCTATTCCTAAACAAAAAGATTTAGAGAATAAGGAAAATTAATCTTTATGCAGTTTGACAGAGTTCTGTGTAGTTTCAGACTCTTACTGTCTGGGATTATTAGGTAACTTTGATAGTATTTTCTGCATTTCATAAATGCAAGCATATAAGGCATGTAAGGCCTCATCTGCTCTGATGACCTGAATGTGTATCACAGACTGTAATATTCCCCTAAGCAATCAGTATACTGAAGCCAATACTTTGCAATTTAAGTATAGTGGAAATATATCAAAATTAAATATTTAAGCTTATGAAGAACTGCTATTATATTCCTTGGTAAAATACCTAGGAATTTGCTCTTGTAAATATTTTCTGTGTTTGCAGTTCATGGTTTTAAAACTTTGTCTTCCAGCCATTGTATCTTTTTATGGGTTTGTTTGTTAGATTAAATAGCCGTTGCTGTAAAGCTTGCGTTCTTGACTTTCTGGTGGAAAACTTGGGTGGGAAGTTCTCCTGGTGTTTTCATCTAAAAGCATCCTTAATTCTTTAAACAGATAGCACTTTCATTCTGAGCATTTTTCAGTGACTCTGAATTACAAAAATGTAGTTATTACTATGATCAGGCACTACTTCTAACGCTGTAAATAAAAACAAGTAATACATACCTTTTTGCTGCTTAATTGTTTATGAAGAAGACCAGCTGCAACAGAAATACAGCTGCCTTACTGCAATTTTTGCAGTGGGAATTAAGGTCCGTGAGTAGTTGGTGACAAAAAAAACAATGTGTGCAATTATAAGGAGGATTGTGTCATTTATTTTGAATATCTAGAAGGAAAACAGTTTAACAGAAGTGGATGGATATATTGCTCTAAAAAGCTTTTAATTTGAAATTTCCACTGTGATATTTGTTAAGTCTTGGAAAACTTCCCCATTCTGAAGTTTGGATAATTCAAGAGAAAACTCTGCTAAAATCTGATAGAACGCTGTCATTTGAGATTCTTGAAATCTCTGAAATAAAGGAAAAAGCAACTAGGTTTATGGGAGAAAAACAAACAAGCTTTTTGGTACCAAATATGCAGTCCTTTTTCTGTATATTGGATAAATTGATTTTTTTGCTCTTCTGCTCATGGTTTATTACTTTTTATTCTCTAATATTCACATGTACCTAATGGGAAACACTGTCTTTGTGCATTCTAAATCCAGCATTATATATTTGCAATCACCACATTAAGTGTTTCTTCATTCAAAACCACTTTACTTGTGGCTTTTAAAATATAGCTGTCACATCTAATTCATTATAGCTTGGAAATGTGACACTTAGGAGACCTGAAAATCTGAAACATCAAATGTTACCGTGTGCCTAACTAGAACAACTTAATCTTTTAGAATTGCATTTCTTTTGATGGAAAAACCTCTGTGGCGTCCTGCTGTCCGTTTGGACAAAAGAGCAGATGTGTTATATGCATGTGTGCATGTGCACTCATCTGTCTGGCAGGATGCAAATGAATACAGCTACAAAAGTTCCTGGGTAATTTGGAAAGCAATAATTACAACATCAGCCCTTACAATTAATAGTGTAATTTTTAACTTAAAGTGAATGTGGATTACTTAATTTGCATAACAATTTAAATGTAAAGCAA
>JBCJKH010049711.1:1186-32058 GCA_039877255.1 Loriculus beryllinus | reverse complement strand
CTAGTCAGTTATCTGTTGAATAGCCTGAACTGCACAAGCCCTTCATTAAATTGAACTTTGCTGTCTAAAGAGAACCATGGCATGTGTATTATCTCTAACCTTTGGAAGACCTGTCTGGCAATAAGACTTCAGTTCTTTCTGTAAGGCCAATCTATAACACCACCAGTAATAGATTAGCTCATTTTAAATGTTTACATGAGATTTTTATTCCTATTTAATGTGGACCAGTGGGTGTGGATTGAATCCTAGCTGAATGGTAGCTTAGCAGCTTTGTATTTTTTCCATCTACAGTGCCGAAACCCACGACATTTGTGGGGTATACAAGCAATCTTAGGCTTGAAACACAAAAAGATTCACCCATTGTGCCTGTGAGCCTTGCACTTCTCTATCAAACAGTGGAATTAAAAGCTCTGAGTAAGGTTCTAGTTTTTCCTTTTAAAACAATTAAAACAAATAAAGCATAGAACAAGTTTCTCAGAAACAAGGTGAGAGAGGAGATACTGAAGTTAACCAGGAGTGAATGCCAAGGGTGGATGCTTCTGCCAGCCATGCGGAATGAAGTGTCTGGCTACTAATTGAAAGATTGCAAGTTTGGTTTCTGCTTGGCTTGAATAATTTGTACCTAGGAGTAATTTGGCATCTTAACTTAGAGCTTTTGGACAGAAAGTCTCTTCAGATGTGCTTCTCTGACAAAGCATCTTTTTCCCATTAAACAATAAGATGACTAATGCAATCATATTAATTGTAGCAGTTTTCAAATACCTATTCTCACTGATTTTGAACAGGAATTTTAATCTCAATATTATGTCACTCAATCTAAGAGTGAGGCCTGCCTTAACTGTACGAAGTATCTTGTTGCTACCATATCTAATAAGACTGATGTTTAGTAACACACAAGAATCCCTTTTCTTTCGTGCAGTTCTGGCTACTAACCTCTCTGATTACACAACAGTGTAGTTCCAGCATCTGAAAATTTCTTCACCTGGTATTTGAACCTCTCTTTTTGGAACAAAATAAACATTTTCTCAGATTAACACTTCTACAGAGAAATTAAGAACAGATAAAGTGTTAACAGGGTCTTGTTTCTTTTCTGGGTAGGAATGACTCATTCTTAAGAGGTACATAAAACACTACCTCTCCAGAGAGGAAAGGGCAGCTATTGGGCTGTTAGAAGGATGGTTAAAACGAAACTGAGTTTTTTAAAACAACGATTAGGCTGAGGTTAAGGGTTTGAATATGAATAGAACCATCAAGAAGATTTGGGTATCCAGTTTCTGGGATAGCATTTCACTCCAAATCGCATGTTGCAATCTAGAGGTCTATTCTCCCTATGCCTGGACTCATAAGCACTCCTTAGTGGTACCAACCATGAAAGAGTATTCTTTCACTGAGGTGCATGAACAGTGCAAGAGTTGGTAACACTGAAAGCTGGTATGGAAAATGCATCTTCTGATGCATTAACCAGAGATTCCTTATTATGCAGAGAGATAGAAGAAAAGGCTCTCAGTTTTTCATGCCTAGGCTCATGTGTCCTCAGAGACATGGGGATGTTTGGCCAAGCTTTTGGGGCCTAGCTCTGATGGTCTAACATTTTTCTCTCAATGCTCTTCTATAAGTGAAATGTATTATGCAGCGTCTTCACTGCTGGTGATTACCTAACAGCAGATTGTAGTTAATCTCTTTTTCTAGATGGAGAAGAGAGGAGGCTGAATGACAGAGGAACTCATGAGTGCTTGTCAGGTTCATGTTTAATTCTTAGGTCCCAAAATATTAGCTCCATTTCATTCTGGACTTTGCCTTACTTGTTTAGGCACCCTTAAGTGTCCATTGACAAAACTAGGCATTATACAGCTGCACAAAGAAATGTTCAGAGAGCTGTGTGAATAGAGTTCAGTGAGAATTAAGGCTTAACAACATAGGTGAACGGTACTAGGAATATTTAACTACCTTGCTTGCATTCAGGTAGTTTCATTTCATTGAAGTTGTTAGTGCAAGACTAGATGCTAATATTAATGTTACTGAAAGCTCGTATTTTTCTACCTAAGGTGCCTAAAGTCTGACATCTAATCTGCATCTAATATTGAGGTGCAAATGGAATTTAGGCTAAACCATTTTCAAAATTAGCTTCTAATTTAGATGTGTGGTTCTGATGAACATTGGGTATCCTAACAGTGAGCATTCATCATGCAGTTAAAACTAATCAGAACTACAGCTTTCACCTAAAAAACACCTATTTAAAGAACTGCTCTAATTTCGAAGTTAAAGACAATTGATGTGTATGACGAAATACAAGATCTCATTACTTTTTCTCTGTGAGAGTGTTGATAATATTTTAAATGGATAGTTTCCATGAAGTCCATCATAAAAGGTGTTTTTTGACAACTGCTAATAATGGAGGATGATAATTGAAATCAATTGCACATGTTTTTAAGTGTTAGCTTTCATTACACCTTATGTGGATAATCCAATTGTTATTATTCATTGATCCACAAGGATATGCATTTTCCTAATGTATGGCTTCTCAGGTAGCAGTTCTTAGGGGAACTCATAACTCATGTCTACACTGATGTTGAATATACTTTAATGCATATGGGTGAGAAGAGTTTTTAAGGGAAAGAATTTTGTCCATCTCTGTTAACATGGTGTTCAGCTAATGCTAAAGTACTTACGTCTTTCCAGGGCAGCTTATTTGTTTTTTGTACCATTCCAGGCTGCTCTAGTTTTAATTTTGTTTTATACTATTTGTTTTCTTACATACCAGATCTTTAACTTAACCAGTTTGTTTGGTTTACTGTGGTCCTTGACTTTAACTCCAAGTTTCACAACATAAACCTATTTTTATCTCTGTTATGCATTTTGAGATGTGTATAGTTAAATGGGATGAGGAAATTAATGTCACTGTGAGGTGCTATATTGACCTTTACACTTTCTTCTTCCTTCTGAAAAACTGTTTTCATCATGTTGTTCACCTTGCACAGTAGATTCTGTGTGCTTGATTATTGACCTTTTGATGTTTCTGCAATGAAATCATCATGCTGTAAGTCAGTGCAAAATTAATTAGTATCTGTGGAGGAAGAAAATAGAGCTATTAAGGCAATCTTTTTTGAAGCTCTTGGGGAAGCTGTTTTCTGTAATTTGGAAAGGAAAAGTCTACCAGAAACCTAAGTGTAATTTCAAGGAATGAGATGTTATGAAATAGGATTTGAGGATACTAAGTCAATATCTGTAACATCATTAGCCAGTAAAAAGTCCAGAGTCTAGTGGATTTTCAAGTCTCATTCACACTTTATCACAAGAAGTACTGAAAACTTGGAACAACTTCTACTCTAACTCATGGATGCTAAGCAGTAACATAGTTTTATGGAATATTTAATGGACAAATACTGATTTAGATAAGAGTTTTTACTTTGATTCCAAAGTGAAAGTAACAGGATTTGGATAAAAACTTTCAGTACTTTAATAATTATATATAAAATCTCTAGGTTTTAGCTTGAGGGAAGGAAAAAAAACAAAAGCAAAACAACTGGATCTGTTCTTTCATGACCAAAATACAGCAAAGCATAACTCATACTCCAAGTCTATTTATTTACAAGCTGGGAAATTTGGTCTCAAGCTCTGTTCAGTTTGATAAAGGAGTTGCAATACATTTTGTCAGTCATTGCTGCCTGTGAACTGAGCTAAATATCTTTGGGATTTTTTTTTTACATAGACTGAGCTGAATAACAGTTTGCTTGCAGGTAG
Source organism: Loriculus beryllinus (assembly GCA_039877255.1). Taxonomy (NCBI): domain Eukaryota; kingdom Metazoa; phylum Chordata; class Aves; order Psittaciformes; family Psittacidae; genus Loriculus; species Loriculus beryllinus. The sequence goes on along the minus strand of JBCJKH010049711.1, from coordinate 28,317 downwards.
ACATCTTTCAATTTGCTGTTTCCAAGTTTGGCGTTTCCATTCATGCAAAACCTCCTCTGTGAGGTTTCTTCCTTTGATTTTAGTGGTCGGCATTTAGAGAAGTTTTCAAAAGAAAAGGGAACAACTTTTCAGAACCCCCTTCTCTCACATATCTGTATCTTCCTCTCCCCCATCACATAACCACGAATGCCCATCTCAGATACTCTCTAGGTCTGTTGGATTGCTCCAATATCTATGTGTCATCTTTTACAGAGAGAATAGTTCTGAAGCAGGTATCTTCATCGTATGAACATAGCCCCTTCAGTGAATACTTACTGTTTTATGCTTTAGTGTATTATTGTGAGAGAAATTGGACATTTGCATATGAAGTGTCTTATCAGTCTCAAATTTGTATGAAATTAACAACAGGCCGTATTGCTGTTGTAAGTCTACTTCCTTTTTGTTCTCATTTAGTGCATATATCTTATATACTTGGCTTGTGTACTTCCATGGAACTCCAAAATTTTTATTTTCTTTTATGGGTGATAAGAAAGCTCTGCACATATCCAAGGAATGGCATTATAATGAAATTTGCTTTCCTTCCTGTGTAGTACAATGAGCTGACTTTATTTCGTCATGTGGTAGAGGGTAGATTTTAGCAGTGGTAGAATATTGTCATGTTTCAATGAAATTCAGGGTTGAAGTTCTAGAAATGGAAGAACAGAGCAACATGTGATAGGCAACATTAACATGTATTTTAAAAGAGAACTTTGACCTTTAAAAACACATACAAAACTACTTTGGTGAAGTAATCTATATAGTTTTGTGGGAGGCTAAAAGGTCTTTATCAGTGAGCTGAGTGGTAAGTTTGAGAGCAGTAAGACCTCAGTAGATACGAATCAGTTTAGTATCCATTTATCAGAATGGTGATTTTATTTCTACACCAAAGCCAATCTACTTAGTATTTGTTATTAATTCTGTTTTCAAGCCCAACAATAGCCACATGACAGTAGTGGTGTGAATGAATAAGGTCTGGATGGGGGTTTAACAGTGCTAGGTCTTAGACTTCGTGCCATGCCTCTGCAGTTTACCTCTAGATTTGGGAGCTCAGAGCAAAAACAAAGCAATCCTCCTAGGGGAAGCAGGAGAGGTGATATATCTTCTTTCCTAGATGTATCCTGAGTGACTTCAAGGAGAATGTAGAATATCCCCATTCTGCTTTTTTGATTCACAGGACAGTTAAAAAAAACATGTTACATAGTTACATATTGTCAGTGAAGTGCTCAGGTGCCCTTCTGGGGAGAATTGTCAAATCCCATGACTTACAAAAACCAAGATACTAAGGAAATGACAATGATACTTCTAAAAACCAATATACTAAAGAAATGACAATGATACTGAAAACACAAAAGGAGAAGTTCTTTATGATGTGAGTAGTGAGGCAATGGCACAGGCTGCCTAGAGAAGCTGTGGCTGCCCCATCCCTGGAAGCTCAATGTCAGGCTGGATGGAGCTTTGAGCGACCTGTTCTAGTGAAAGGTGTCCCTGCTCACAGCCAGGAGGTTGGAACTCGCTCATCTAGGTCCATTCCACTCAAACCATTTTATAATTCTCTGCATTAGTGGACATCCCCACTCTTAGTAGCTGTGGAAGGAAGAATAGAATTGAAACATTGAGGTCTCTGCAACAGTGAGCAATTTCCAAGTTCATGGATATTTTTGTTTCCTTTTGCTTCATCTTCCTCTGAGTGTCCTGGATGTTACAAAATGAATTTGGTTTTAATTCAGGGACTTAAACCTTAGGTTTAAATACATCATAATACATCAGAACTCTCAGAATAACTTTCCTCCTTGAAGTTATGGTCATTTGCTTTCTAGAAAGAGATGGCATACTTTGAATTCCAGCTTGTGTCACTGAAATAATGTTGCATGGTAGATTACTCCAATATGCATTTAACAAAGTTGTCACATACCACACATCTTGGAAAAGAGACTATAATGGGAAGGTTGCAGATGGTAGCATATTAAAACATATTCTTTACCAAGCCTGACTAGCTGATGAAACTCAGACAAGCAATATGTTTTCAGAGAGATTTTCTAGCTGAGGTGATTTACCTTCAAAAGTAATGAGAGAAAGTAGGTTATGCATGCCTCTTGAAAAGAAAGCCACACACAGGTTTTATTTTTAACTCATATCTGTTCTGGGTAACATATCCAGTGCCTGGGATAAGTGAATTTGTAAGAGATGGAACAGTACATTTCATAGAATAGGTGCAGGTATTACAGCATCTGCTTTTTAGGTACCCTGTGCCCAGCAGAACTCATCCCAGAGCAGTGAGTATATCACAGAATCACACAGAATTGTGTGGAAGGGACCTCTGGAGATCATGTAGTCCAACCCTCCCTGCCAAGGCAGGGTTGCCTAGAGGAGGACACCGATCTGATTCAGCAGCAGTCCCACATTTTCCCTTACCTGCCTTTTGCTGCTCATATACTTGTAGAAGTCCCTCTTGAGCTTGGTGTCCTTTGCCAGACTCAATTCTCTATGGGCCTTGGCCTTCCTTGTCACATTCCTGCACATCCTGATGATGTTTCTATAGTCCACCCACTTGACCTGCCCCTTTTTCCACATCCCGTAAATTTCTTTCTTGAGTTTAAGATTTCCTAGTAACTCCCTGCTCATCCATGCAGGTCTCCTGTACCCTTTGCCTGATTTCTTCATCATGGGGATACACTGGCTTTGCACTTGAAGAAAGTGGTGCTTAAATATTGACCAGCTCTCTTGGGCTCCCTTCTCTTCTAGATCTCTATCCCATGGGATTCTTCTAAGTAGGTCTTTGAGGAGGCTAAAGTTAGCTCTCCAGAGATTTAGGGTTCTATTCCTGCTTACTGTTTTGCTTCTCCCACGCAGGATCCCAAGTTCCACCATCTCATGATTGCTACAGCTAATGCTGCTATATAATCTCTAGGTAGGAGTTAGGAGCCTGGGGAAGAAAGGACTGTATAAAGTAGCCAGGAGGAGATATACATGTATATTTTATTAGGTTTCAATCAGGTTTTGTGGTAAGGAAAATGAAGGGGAGATGTCCATTCCTTTTCATTTTTTTAACGAAATATTGGACATGCAGTGATTATTTGCCGGGTAAGTATAATTAATTTTCAGTTATCATGAAATTGTTATCCATTCCCTTTCCAAATGTCTGTCACTTTCAGTTGTGCAATCAGTGTCATCCTGACTAATCTCACACTGGCAGGAGGTGAGAAAAAGAATTATTATTTGTGCACTAAGGTTTGCATTTGAAATTGGACTAATGACATGTCTAGCTAGAAATTGCTTTTATGGGAGATGAAATGAATGTTATATGTTTTATAGTTCTATCCAGCCCTTTGTGCAAAGCTTTAGTTCCAGGTTTCTGATCAGGTAAGTTGTGATTAAGGTTGCTCAAGGTCAACCCTGAAAATGCTTTTCACCAAAATACTGGACTTTGTAAAATGTCCTCAGCTTTCCAGTTGCATTTCCTTCTGACCAGGGAAGGAAATTGAACTAACTGAAATATGACTATGCTGTACATAAAAGAGTTTTTTCCCCCTGATGTATTAAAATAATTTCCAAGTACATCTGAGTGGAAATTTTGAATGTGCAAGTTGTATGGACTTGCCAGAGGTAATGTAAAAACTCAGATTAGCTCTGGGTTTTGTATAGATAATGACAGGGGAAGATGCAAAAAACTCCTTATTGCTCTGTACTTGTTTGCATTAGAAAGTTTAGCAATAGTTACCCCTTTCTGTGACTTTCAGATCCTAAATTGTGAGATGTTATGGTATGTGTGAAAGAAAGAGGAGTTGTTAACCTGCCCTCCTTCCATGTTACTATGAGGACACTGTAGCATTGCAGAGGTTACAGCACCCTGAAAAGTAGTTGCAGAAGTTGAGAAGTTGGCTGGTTTTCCCTAGTCTTTTCCTTTTTTGTTTTTACTTCCAAGTCTGGGACATAGGAAACGAGTAAACTTTCCATTGGCCAAGAAGATGAGCTTGGGTTTTTCCACTACTTATGTGTTTGTTGTGTTTATCCACTGATAGGTTCCAAGAGAGTTGAGAGACTTCAGATCTAAGCAGACACAACTGAACTCTGCCATTTCCTAAGTTGATAAAATGTTGAATTATTGCATTAGTATAATATGGAGTTTAGAAGCTCCAGTTGAATAGACTGGTTTATCAGCCTTCTCTCAGTGTGTGCTAACAGTGTGTCTCTGAGGACAGCAAGAATAAGCTTGCTACCCGAGCTGCACACAGTTAAATTATGTATCTCCTCCTCTCAATATCCCCTGCTTAGCCTGTATCCCTTTTTTGGCAGGCCCTAAAACCTGTGGTGCTTGGGACATAAACTCTATAATGTAGTTCTCAAAAGACTATTTTCAAGTAGTGCATTAAATATCACAGATGCCTCTGTTTGTCAAATATATTTGCTGGTAGGGCACAAGAAATTATTTCAGTTTGAGAGAGGGCAAACATTCCTAACCTTAGGATATCTATTACCTTGGGCTTTTAAAATCGCTCTCACTCTTGCTTCCTCACTTTTTTGCTTTAGCTACTTTTAATGTGTTTAACTAACTTAGACAAGTAGATGTTTATTGTTTTGGCTGGATAAGCTTGTGCTGATTTGATTTTTTGTGTTTTATAACAAAGCTAGGAAATAACAAGGGGTTGTTTGAAGTTTATTCCTCAGTGAATAATTCAGCAGGAAAATGTTTGATGAGGAAAGAGTTCTGCAAGAGAAAATTGCCAGAAAATTCACCAAATTGCTCCAAAGCATGATGGTTTCAACTCCCACAACAGGGCACCCTTGGGGCAAGTCAGCTTATAGAGGTGCAGGAAATGCAGAACTTCCCTCTGCTTGACTCTCAGACACTGTGTCTGTTTTCTTTTTCACCAGTGATAACAAGGATGATAAATTTCATACACTAAAGTAAAATCTTTAAAATTCCACAAGGGAGAACTTGTATTGCAGAGTTTTTGAAAGGATTATCTAAAGCATCTTCTTGTTCGCAAATCTACTTCTGAATGAATCTTGGAAAAATTGGGAAGATATACCTGCCCAAAAGAGAGCTAGTTTGTTTTAAAACCTGATCATCCAAGCAAATGTAAATGTGGAGCAACCCAGGCAAATAATGAAGCTTAGCTCTTATAATGAGTATTACATTATTCCTTTCAAGCTTTTGCTCCTCTTAAGTTTTTAACAAGAGTCATCTAGATTGACCTGCCACTTCTGTTAGAAAGTCCCTTTGCAGATATCTTACTTTAGTACCATGTTAGTGGTATTTTTTAAGTATCTTTCTTTTTTACCTGTTTGTAAACTTTTACAGAGAAATCAGGCAGTATTAGATGCTTTTTCTGGTAGAAGGAAATTTTAACACAAGGCCAGAATAATGAACTTCTAAACTGAGGTTTGATTTTGCTGTGGAAGTGGGTGAAACCCTTTGCCACTTAGGTATATGATAGAGGCAAATCATTGTCAGGGTCTCAAAATGCAGCTGAATGAATTCAAAGAAGAAAATACTTGTGAGCTGCTGGATACCTGTGGCTGACGAAACCCTTAAGCTATACCTTACGAAGGCTTAGAGAATATCACTGTTCTTATACCCTTCTGCTTCCTGATGATCACTGGTAAGAAACAGTGGATAGCATACTAGGCAGAGCTTTTTTCTAATCTGACTGTTCTTACATAAAGCACTTTGTGAGCTGTAATATGAGACAATTCCTTCAGCTCACCTATTGTAAATTGGGTCCAGAGTGCTTAGAATTCATGACCAAAAGCCACTGCTGCTTTAGCCTAAGAGGAGTTCTTGGAGCATAGTTCTGCATCGTTAGTTTGTATTGTCTTATTGAGGTTCAAAAATTGCTTTGAAAAATTGGTTTCTGGATGGTTAGGTTTTCTTATGACCCACACTTTGACTTCTAACCTTCAAATAAACGTGCTGGAGAACAAGAGATAGCCCATTCAGAGCCATCTGTGCAAATCAGGTGTATATCCAGCAACATTAAAATGAAGAAATAATACTTTCTGTGCAGGTTTTCTGATGACAAGCTGAACATTTTGAAGGGTAAAATTGCCAGCAAATGCAGTGTAATTTCTGCTCAGAGTGTGTGCTGGGAAAGAAAATATCCCAGGGAAGTCACTGACAGGTTTTGGGGAATACAAATTACCCTTCAGCTTGTGAGCCTTGTGAAGTATTCTTACTGGTTTGGGTTGTAGTAGAGTTAATGATTTGATCTGAGATTTGCCATTATTTGTTTCCTGCCATGAGCTGCTAAGGTAAGCAATGCAAAAACCTCACAGTAACTAACCCATTTACAAATGTAAGGGCATGTCCAGAAGATTTTTATTTGCAGATGAAAATCCCAGAATTTGTAGAGTCTGTCTTAGTTACTGTTGTGAAGAGGGGGGAAAAAAACTCAGTGAACTCTATTAAAAAGATTGATGCATGGCTGCAAGAGCTCTTGACAATTGAGATTTCTCTCTGAAGTGTTGTTTAACATATGTGTGACAGAAGCAATGCAGGGGAAGGAAGCAAATTTTCGTACGCATTTTGGAAGTACTTTGTATCTAACAAAATGACGAAATGATTGAAACACAAATTCCATATATCTGAGAAAGTAAAACATTCACATTTTACAAAGCTAGAATTCATGTCAGGAAATGAGCAGGAATATTTCCTAGATATTTGTGCTACAGGTAGGCTATCTGGGTATGATAGTTGGGTCTGGTCAAACTACTCTGGTCACTTCTTTTGATGAGACATTTCTTTTTTAAGTTTCCAAGCTGGTAGGTTACATTTCCTGTGACCTGCAAGTTTCAATAAAAGCCCTTTTGAAGAAAAAGTCTTCCTTCTTAAGCTCAAATTTACCTTACTGGATGAGATCGTTGTCATATGTACCCTCTCTAATGCTGCTTTGTACATTGGAACCCATTTTGTGTAATACTAACTGTTTAGGTCAAAGCAGTCATTTCTGAACACTGTTGTGATATAGAATCATAGAATCAACCAGGTTGGAAAAGACCTTTAAGATAAGTCCAACTGTTACTACCACCAACCCATGTCACTAAGGGCCTCAGCTACACAGTTTGTGAACACTTCTAGGGACGGTGACTCCACCACTTCCCTGGGCAGCCTGTTCCGGTGCCTTATCACTCTTTCAGTGAAGAAATTGTTCCTTATAACTTTGGTTTGGTTTCTCAAAGCAATTCAAATGGTGAAGTGTGGACTGGCTGTGTGACAGCGGACATTTTGTGAGCAGTCCAGAGGCTTTGGTGCTGGGCAGCCTGCATGAGAACAGCCGTGTAGTCGAGATAAACTGATGAGGGGAAAACAGAAAACACCACCTGTAAGGACACTGAAATCAGCAAGAGAAAGAGAGCTGAGAAGCAAGTTCCCAGGACAGCATTATCCAATCATAGCACTGTTTAGGTTCAAGGTGCCCAGTTAACAATTGCCAAGTCTGTGTAGCTGTACTAAGAATCTCTATATAAGATTAACACTTTGTTTAGTAAAATGGCATTCACTAGATCACATTGGTCATCTGAGTGTTGACCGTAGGAATCTTGCTCCAGCAGTGAAGTGCTGTGAAAGGTGACAGCTCAGGTTTTGCTCTGGGAAATATTCTTGAAGAAGACACCACAGCCCCTTGTCTGATATTCTTACTAATGACTTCCTGATGAGTTCTGCAGCAAGTGGATGGTAAAACACTGTAATACATTGGATTGATAGTTGATGCCTATATATCTCTGGGGTTTGCTACTAGGGTGGGTTGGTTAGTTGCTTTGTGTCAATGTAAGTTAGTCAGCTGCATCTCTGACTTACCTGCCAGCTAATTTGTGATCCATCCAGGAAGGCAGAGATGCCACTGACTAAATCTCTGTATGTTGGTCTTGATTTCATTACTTAGCAAAGTGGGTAGCTACCATTTCAGAATACTTGCTTTCCAAGTTCACTGTATGGTCCATCTCAGTTGTTTCCTTGGCTTTGGAGGAGGTGTTTTGACAGCCAACTTTATTTTGTAACGTTTTGTTCAGCGGTGTTGGTTGCAGATAATCCAAGAGACAAATGGTGGTAAAATGAAATGAGGCTCATCTAATATTCAATTACGTATAAGTTGTTCATTTGTTCACCTTGGCCACCTGCCCAGCACAAATAGACACTTATTGTTGCCTAAATAAGTGACACTGATTTTACACTGCTCTGCAATTTGATACTTAACAAGAGTTCTGTGTTTATTTGCTGGCACAGGCTGCTCTGAAGATATTCAACTTCTGCATTTTGGCTTCTGTTAAACTCATTACCTTGAAAAATAATTATGCAAATATTGCCCTGCATTAAACACAGGCAGCTTTTTATTTATTTATGAACAGCTCTAAATTTCAGTTTCAGGGCATGCAGCTGAAAAATGGCTGCACAAGGTGGGAGATGGTGCTGCCTCCTCACCCATTGCTGCAGTGGAGCAGCAAGCAGTAGAGAAACAAAGTTGTTCCATTCTTTGCCTTGTCTGCTTGTTGAAAGGAGGAGTGCAGTAAATTGGACAGTAGATATCCATCCAGTCACCATGGGATTTGGCTGTGCTCACAAGAGGGAGGCACTGGGCTGTATATAAAGAGCTTAACACATTGGGTTTTTTTCTCCCATGAAAATAAAGCCGCAATCCTATAGAAACAAGCAAAGTGAGCTGAGATAAGAGATGTCTGAAAGGTGATTTGTTTGAAAAGAAACAGAGGCTTTCAGCAGCCCCAAAATAATTAATACAAATCTTAAAGCTTGCAGGGTTGGACTGATCCTCGTCTCAGTGATATTGATGGAATGTTGTCCTTTTCTAGTGATCTGAGTCACTCTTTATGTGAAATGGGAATTGGAGCTTTGCTTGACTGTTGCACAGAACTGCATACTGCAAATTGCATCTCTTAAGAATTGCTGATTACAGAAGGCTGTTATTATCAATGGATAGCTGGGGGTGCAAAGAGTTTTTATACAGTTGATCCAAACTGCAGTCTACAGGGAACTATACTAAAAGGAATTTGAGATGGGTGAGTTTCTGGGAAACTACAGACTATCAGCAAAACCTCACCTTGTTGGAAAAGGTGTAAAATGGGGAATGGGTTTAGAAAACCATGAGGATTGACGGAATTATTGGGCTTTAGACCTCAGACGTTTAGGTTTTTGCAACAATGTAGCAGTTTTAGATTGCAGGTATTGTTCATGTGGGATGATCAGGACCTTTTTAAATGCTTCAAAATCAGCTTCCCAAAATTAGACACTGCTATAATTGTTCTGTAGCTTTGAAAATGCAAACCTCTCTTACTTGTAATAGCCTTTACTCCTACTAGACACTTTGAAAGAAAACTATACTGTCAAGGAAGGACTGCACAAAGATCCTGGCAAGAACATAAGAAATTAACCAAAGTATTGCTAATCGCTCACTGCCTAGCACAAGATAGAGAAGTAGGTGCTCTTGGCGTTCAGATTTTGGCTTCGTTTCCCTTTTGTTTGGTCTTTTCTTTATCACATTAGCCACCCATAAAGTGGGTAGAATAGTACTACCTTGCAGCAGCTGTGCAAACCTAACCCAGGATTTGTTAAATGAAAGGTGCAATGGAAAAATGATATATTAATAATACATATGCCTAAGTTTTATTGTTTGCCTTAAGGTAGAAAGAGGTCCAAGATTTCATGGGTAGTATTCATAATACATGATTTTCCATAAATGGATTAGGTTTGTGCTGAAAGTGTGATGCAAAGATACGAATGCACCGAAGAGTTTAAAAGAGCTAGTAGTGGTCCCCGTCATATTTCCATTTCCATGTAAATGCCCGACTTGATAGGACTGGGGCAAAGGGAGTTGTAAATGTATTTAAATACATGCATATATATGTGTGTTTGTATGTGTACAAGCAAATACACAGAGAGATGTGTATAAGCACATGTATTTGTGTGTGTATACAAATACAGATTGCTGGGCATGCGTAACTGGTTGATAGGGCTGAAGTGAAGAAAGGAGCTGTGCAAGCTCATACCTGCACAGGGAAGGACCTTAGTTATTACTCTTGACTACTATTTCAACACAGTAACTTGCTGTGGATACTCTTCAGTGGATCAGGGCTGCTGGGGCTTCTGAATTTACTTGCAGTTACTTTTAACAGACTGATACTCTGCAACTCACATAGGTGACCTTCACAACAGTCAAGTAAAACCAACTATTAAGTTGCATAATGAGATAACTGTCCTGCTTGTTGTGGATGTCTTCCTATGTGTCTTTGCACATTGTACTTTGGCTTAGTGAGTCTGAGACCGAAACTGTCTACGTACAGAGTAAATTATTCTGCGGTTTAAAACTATGCCAAGTGTGATGGAGACTCCTGCAGCTCTTTTGAACTGGTATTGAATGGTCTCATAGGGAAGAGTAATTGGAATGTTAACAGTGCAAATATGTAATTTATTTTCTTTGAGGCTGCAAAGGTTCCTCGAGCATAATGGTGTTTATACTATATTTTTATGTGTGACATAGCATTTTCCTTAGGTCTTGTTGTTACATCTGGAAAAAAAACCCAAAAAAACAAACTAGTGAAAAGGCACAGGTTTATTATTTGCAGTAAAGCAATAATAGTCTGAAGATCTTTGGCTGCTAACTTCAGTGACAAATGGGATATTGCGTAAGAGAGGATACACATTTTCCAGTTCTTCAAGGAAAAGAAAATAAAGGAATCCCTGGCTTTGTTCTTTGTTTCTCTAAATGGAATATGCAAAGCAGCCTGAATGCTCTTCTGCTTCTTCCACCTGTTCTCGAGTTTTCCCAGGTTCATCTAAAGTGCTTATCTGCAAGTTGAAAACAAGAATGTATTAAAGTACAGAAGAGGTACATGTATTTATTATTTTGGGGATAGGATTTAATTAGTGTCTGTTTCCAAAAGAATTTACCACTTACAGATGTAAGCAGTCAATCTGTTTTATCTATGTTAAACTGTGTAAAGTCTAAGTACTTATTTTGGAGGCAGGATGGAAATTGAGCTCTTCGAAAAAACTTATATGGAAGCCAGGCAAATGTCTGGTGGTAAACTGTACAATGCTTAATATTATATATAGCCATTAGGTTCTGGCAGCTGGTCATTTAGAGAAAGAGTTTCAAATATGACCACAGGATTTAGGAGGCCACATCCTATTAAAACTGATTTTGCATTTGGTTTCCAAGGTAATTTTGAACAATCTCATTCCAGAGGTTTAATTGACAGGATTGTGATGAACAGTTAAAAAGCCATGAAACCATCATTAGAATTGTTTCTGTGGCTGACAGTCTCAAGAGACAAATTAAGGAACACAAAGCCTGGCATTGGTGGAGGCCACTGTGAACAGTTGCTGGCTGCTGCTGTCATGGAGCAGGGGTGAGGGAACACCTCTTCCAAGCGTGGTAGTACTGGCAGCAGCTAGAGCGAGGATGGGAGAATTCCAGCATTTTCCATTCCTGGTTTTCTAACTGCATCCTTAGTGCTTCTCATTCCTCCTCCCATGGAAGACAGATCCACATCCTTTACCTACTCTGTTGAAAGTCTCACCTGCCTTATGGTACAGTTCCTCATGGTCTGCCAAAGGTTGACAAAGCAGTTTTCAGTGTCTGTCATTTATCCAGGATCTTCTACAACCTTAACACACTCTCAAACATATCCCTTTACCAGGGACAGTGAGTGTAATTCCTTCAACTGAGTATTAAATTAGGATCCAGTTGCCAAAATCATGAACATCATTTGCCAGTTTAGATGTTCAAGGTTAACCTGCCTTTTTCCTAGTTGCTACTCTAGAGTGCATCATCTAAAGCTGGTGTCATCTGTCAGCCCATATGTTAGATACCTTCGGGCTCCTTCTGAGGCATTAGAAGCCTACATTGAGTCAACTCAAACATTTCTTGTGCAGAGATCATGCCATCTGTAGCAGCTACTGTGATCATATAACAAGGATATAGTGGTACTTCCATGGTGTTTCACGCACTGACAAATGGCTGTGAGTCAGTTGTAAGCCAATAATCATCCTTTTGGTCTAAGAAGAGAGAAGTCCCTTCCCGCCTAAAATAGGAGACTGCAGTTTTCTGTTGTGCTTATGAGGGCTCCATAGAGACTTGTGTTATCTGCTTGTAATGCTAAATAATACCCTATGGTTCAATAGCCTTTTTTGTGGGATGACATTTTGGGGCATCAGTGGCATGGCATCAGCTTTAGTCCAAAGAGTGTAGTAGCTGCTGTCTAACGAAACTCTCTGTCACCTTACTCCTCTTCATAGTTTGGTGCCTGGGGTCTTGTGACTTGTCACAGCTATCAGAGTTACATTTCCTCACACACATAGTAACTGTTACACATGAAGAATGGTATTGCTTTAACTAAAACCCCTATTTAAACTCCAGTGATGTATTTTCATTTTTAAAAAATTCTTCCAAGCTTTCTCTGTAGTGTAACTGGTAAAATAATGTGATATGCAAAAGGAACAGAGGTAGTTACTCGTTAAAAGAAGATTTCTAAAAGCCCGTCATACATGCTGTGGCATTTTAATTTGCTATGAAACTCTTTACTTCTGTAAATTACAGCAGATGTTAAGCGAGTTTCTCTGGAATATTAATATGACTGTGCTGCACGCAGAAAGAACAGACTTCAGGGAAAAAAAAATCACTATATCATTCCAATGTGTTAGATAAAAAGAAACTGCTGTGCTCAGTGGTTTATGGATAGGAAGGTGTCATTTGTAATTAAAAACTCCTAAAACCACAGTGAAGGAGACTCATGTCCAAAGGTGCCAAAGAATATTCTAAATTTTCTGTTTGTTTCTTGTCTTTTAATGATTACTGCTTTGTTCTAGCATGAAAGCATTTAGATCTGATACTTAATACTCTTCCTTTCTGTATTCAGAGAGGTTAGTGCAAAGGCTGTATCAGTCCTGAAGCAATATGAATTAAAGTGACTTGTCTGATGCACTCATGGCACAGCATCACTGCTAGAAAAAATGAGGAACATTCTACATAGGTCAAGCACCTGCAAACTGAGCTAGAAAGAACAATATGGACAAATCCAGTGTAACTATTAGTATCACTTACCTAGATAGGCAATATTCCTTAAAAGCCTTACTCATAAATGTATGGGGTAAAAAACCATTGTGGAGGCAAGAAATTTGAGGCAGCTCTCTGAAGTATAGGGAGAATCTACAATACCTTACAGATCTCACTCCAGTCTCCTTGGCCTCCTTTGTTGACAGCACGGACTTTAAACAGGTATCCTGTATTTGGATCCAGATTATGTATCTCCAGGTTCTGCTGCTGTATTTTGCTTAGCTGGCCAGCTAGTTGTGTCTGGACAATGTTACCAGAACTAGTTCTAGCAACTTCATAAAACTCTACCTCAAAGAAGTCCACCTCTTCTATGGGACAAGTCCAGTAAATCTGTGAAGAGAAAAAAATCTGTAGTACACAATTAAGTCCTCTTTATTTTTGCTTATTTTAATTTTTGCTTTTTTTTGGAAGCCCTTGTGCAGCAGATTTTATTTTTGAAATGCCAGTGCAGCTGAGATTTCAACTATAGCATGAGATGTATGTGGAAGATACGTAGTTTGTCTTCTTACTAGGAAAATGCTAAGCTTCCTTCTGGGAATTTCCTAGTACCCTTTTCTGACACACTAAAAGTAATGCAGACTGACGACAGTCAGCACTTTATAGAATTCACTTAGGATCTTAACACAACTGGCATCCTGGCATCTATGCAACCAGCATCTATGAAATGTAAAATAAGAAAAATGATACGGATATGATATTATCACACTGAAGGCCAAGACCAGGAAGGAATTATTTGATCTGACATACAGATAGTTAAATACAAACACGGTACATCTATTTCTTTCTGCATCAGGCCTTCCCATGTAACATATTTATATGACATATATAACAATCCTATTGACTACAGTAGGAATGCAATACCATTCAATTTGCGCTTCAGTTTATGTGAAAAGGTGAGTTCGGAATGCACTGTCTTCTACAGATGCAATATTTGAACTGATAGCATAGTCTTGATTACTCAGACTTGCATGGGTTCAAACGCTATAACAGCCTGAAAATATAATAGCCTCTTGTATATATTTAGGATTTCTTAATGGCTTACTTTGGCAGACCTCGAGTAAACAACAGTCTGGTATATGAGCACAGATCCTGGGACTGGGACTGAGTCACTGTCTGTAGGTTGTGGACTTGAATCTTCAATAATCTGATATTTTCTCTCTTTTCCTGGAGTTTCACAAGCTGCATCCTTGTACACACACACTTCCTTGCTCTGTGTAGGATGACTGGACGGGTTAGAGTTTGGTCTTCTGAGAGTGTCTTTCGACAGTACACCTGAATCAAACAAGGAATTTGAAGATGGGCTTTGGAAAAATATTCCTTGCTTGGATACTAGAGTACTTGAGGCACCCCCTTGAACTGCTGTCTCTGGCTTTAAAGAATAGGGATATATTTCTGCTTCATTTTCTGACTCCATTATTCCAATAAGGGATGGAACAAGTCCCTGTAAAATAGAGACCATTTCATCAAAGTTGAGGTGAATTTTGCTTAAGGGATCTTCTCTTAGACGTGGACTAGGCTGGAAAATGGAAGGAACTGTATTTTCTATTTCTTTCACTAAGCAGTGTGCAGATTGCAGAAATACAACTTGGCTTTCCTCCTCAAGAGCCTCTTTACAGTATTGAATAAGGCCATCCATATATGACATCTGGCTGGACGTATAGTTTATGTAGTCTGAAATTTCTTTCTGTTTTTTAAGTTCAATATTTTCAAGCAACTCCATCATCTCCTTTTCTTGTTGATGAAGAACCATGTTTAGTTTTAAGAATCCGTTTCTTATCTCCATTCTTTTGGTGTCCTTATAGGTCTTGAATTTGTTTTTTGACAGGATAACTTCCATTAGATCATTGTCAATTCCTTGGCGTACTGTAAGAAAAAGTAAAATCAGGTCAGTAGTTCCAAATTCAGGTTAAAATGCAGTGCTTGCAAAAAGCAGAATGACAGATTTTAGCTTAAAAAACTTGGGAGAACATGGCACAAGAATAAGGATTCTGGTATTTTCCTCTTCTCTCTACTGCTAGTAAGCCTTGTGGGAAATTGTTTGGGTTAAAATATTCACGTTTGGGTATAGAAAATTTGCCATTTACTTACTGCTTTATTGTTATTTCCTCATTCAAATTTATCTCCCCCAGAATGGACTTGATAATTTTTACTTCATTACATGGGAAATCCTGAAGCTTTATCTGTTGTAGCTTTCTATTGGCTTTCAAAATTCACTATGCTACTATGAAATTAAAACGATGACAGCAAATGCGCCCACATTATGTCTGTGGCTGATGGTATATTCCTCTGATGGCTGTTATGTGAAGGTGTGATTAACTCTTCTGACACTAAAATTTGTCAGCTGTAAAACAACAGAAGCAAGCATACCAAAGGCTGACTGTACATTCCAGTGCCATTCAGCTAACATTAGGAAGCAATGTCACGTTACAAAATCCTGCACGCATATTGTACATCCCTCTTCTCAAATTAAAGACAGTTGCAAACTGGAGAATTTGATTCTTCCAGCTTTTTCTTGCTGTGCATGCTTCACTTTTACCTTTCTGAATGTTACTTTGCATGCAATTTCGTTATGTACCCAACATCTGTGAACTTACATGCAAAGATCAAAATTAAAACAAATCTGTAAAATCTTCATGTTCAGCCCCTTAGTTGCTATGGATGCAGTCTTACTTAAAAGGAATTCATTGCTGTGTTACCTCAGAAAAACATGACTGCTTTGCCTCTTAGTCAGCATGGGCAGAAGCATGAAACTGACTGAGGAGAGATAATTCTTCAAACATATATTTCTGATTAAAAAATACTCATCATCTATCCTGCAGATGTAATTCTGTTTATTCCATGCTGGGTCCTGCAGTAGGAAATGGAGGTTCCGCTCCCTTAATCATAGAATAGTTAGGGTTAGAAGGGACTTTACGATCATCTAGTTGGAACCGCCTGCAGTGGCAGGAACGCCTCACTCTAGACCATGTTGCCCAAGACTCTGTCCAACCTGGCCTTGAACACTGCCCGGGATGGAGCATTTACCACCATTGCTTCTTTGGGCAACCTGTGCCAGTGAAATGCACATTTGTGTTCCCATCCCACAGGCAGATCCTTCATTTCTAATAGTTGAGTCTGGTTCATGATGTCACAGTTATGGGCTTTTCCTTTTGTATTTCTACAGTGGGAACACACCGCCTTTCTGATCCTCATGCTGTGCAGAGAATTAATATAGCTTGTCGATCTTATGTTCAAGTTTTTTCCCTTGAGGAGGCAAGGGGAAGTTTGAAAAGCACCAGAAATACATACCTTTTCTAAATTCTTCAATTGTACCAAAGAGGGAAGTTGCCTCTCTTGAACATGCGACTCCCAAGGGGATAACCTTATGTTTGTTGTGCAGTGAGCTCTTGCAGAACCCACAAATCAGTTCGTGGTCATCCAGACAGTATTCAGAGAGGGTCGAGTTGTTGTGCAGTAAGCAGTGCCACTGTTCATTATCTTCGTGATGTGCTCTGGTTAAAATGTGGTCTTGAAGGCTATACTTGTTGTGACTTAAATACAGACATTCACTACAATAATTGATTCCACATGTTCTACATCTTTTGGTTGCCACTCTTCTTCTCTCCTTGCAAGTTTCACAGTAGACTGGTTTTTCATTATGATCAAATCTCCACCTCAGATAGCCATGTCTGTGCATGTATTTCTTGGCTAGTTTTGCTCTGAGATAATTCTTCCTTAGCTGAATTTTATTTGTGTAGTCAAGGCAGTGTGCTTTGCTACACACTGGGCATAAGATGGTATAGAACTTTTCAGTTACATCAGCTCTGGTCTTGCTTTTATTTATACACTTCTCACAAATGCAGTGGTTGCACGGCAGCATAAGTGGTTGGAGAAACAATTCCTTACAGATTGGACAGGCAAGCTGGTCACGGAAAGCTTGGATGGAGACATTCCTTTCTGTTGTAATGACGGACACATTATTCCTAGTTCTGAATCCAGGCATGACTTCTTTTGACCTAAATAAAATTGGGAAAAAAGAAAACAACAAACAACCCTAAGAACTCAGACAAAAATATTGGAGTATTAGGGTACCACCTAAGACACAAAGTAATAACATAAACAGTTCTGCTTTGCATACGAACTGTCCTGGTTGGATCCTCTGACTGGATACTTTGTATCAGTAAGGAAGAATAATTTTTTTTTTTTTCCTTTTCACAATTATTTCACAGTATGTTAATATATAACAGACAGACATCTCAGTTATTGTAAATCTATATGAATTTGTTGAGTTATTGCTGGTGGCCAGATGAAAATAAGAATACAGTTTGGTTTAGTACAGAGTGAAATGTGTTTTGTCTCCTTTTCTTTGTATTTCTTAAAATGAAAACTACAAAGGAGTGAAGAAAAGCATTTAGTGAAATTCAAATTAAACACTTTATTTTGTTTCAGAGGGTATTAAATTATTTACAACAACTTTTGCAATATATTTAGAATACTTTCTTTTTAATGAAAAATTAAGGCAGTAAATGTCAAAATGTTTTTCTTATGCATTTTCAAGATGGAATATTTCCTCAAGAACTTAACACAACTGTTTCACCATTTCCAAAGAAGTATTTAGGACAATTCTGCTTACTATGGTAACACACATTTACATATGATCATCCAAAATTTTAGTCATTTAAAAAATCACTCACCTCTGAATTATTTCTGATTTCTAGAATGAGCTAAACTTACTCTTAGTGTCAGTAGCAGCTTTATTATCACTGACTAGTTATATTAATTGCAAAAACCTTCAGGTGGGGATGTATTATTATTATTATTATTATTATTATTATTATTATTATTATTATTATTATATTTTAGATATACATTTTCAGGATATGCTAATCCTTGTTCTCTTCAAATCTTGATAGTCCTAACCTGCCTCTTAGCCTGTGGACATTATACTTTTAAAAACAATACTAATTTTATAATGCCTCCTTGAATATTTTCTATAGCCTTGACAAGAGCATCATTATTCAATGTGGACACCTTGTTTTTAGGCCTCCATGGTCTGGCCCTCTGCTGTGCTTTTCTTTAGCGTCCATGTTGATACTGCTTTCTTTCCTGCCTTCTCTCCTCATATGTTCAACCATACTACCTGATTCTTCTGTCACTCTAAACAATAGCAAAAATCTCTAACAAACTAAATAATAGAATTTTCTGTTGCTGTGAGGATTCTTTCTGGTTTTCAAGGTTTACCTAGGTTGTAATTAACCATGCATTTCTAGAAGTCCAGTCAATTCTTCTCGGTTTAGCCTGGAGCTCTTCTGATAACTTAATTTCATTTTTATCTTCTAAGACTATTAGTATACCTTCTCTCTGTTCTGTACCATTTCTTTAGCCTTTATAATTATTGTCTCCTTGTTTTGATTATACCTGCTTCTTTCCACTTCCAGTTAACAGCAGTTTTACTGCTCTTTTACTCCAGTTTTCCTTGTATTCTTGCCTGCAGCCTCCTTACTACAAACACATCCCTGTTTTCTTACTTCTTTTAAGTTTTTCTGTGCATCTTCCTTCTTGTCGCTGTATAGAATTTACACTGTGAAAATCCATAAGCATTCATGGATTTTGTCTGGAAATCAGGTGGTCCTAATTACAAATGCAGTGATGTTCTGGAATGGTCTTTGCCTCAGAGTGATGAGCATAAGATTTAACTACCATCAAGGTAAAACTACTTTCTCTCTTTCTCAGAAGAATTATACCCTGTGGTTACTCGAAATAGCTCAAAGAACTCAACAGATGTATGTTTCTAAATGGCACACATCCATTAAGACATAATGTAAATTGGAACACAGTAGAAATTAAAGAGTCCTTAACTACACTTACTGAACAAGTCCTGGTGTTCTTGGGTGATACAGTTTGTTGTCAGACCTGCAGCACCTGCTTTCATAATACTGACATTCTGTATTCTCTTCACTGCAGCAGCAGCAGCATTTGCAGTCTGGGTCATTTGCACAAGAGCAGCAGCACCACCAGCAATTTGCATGCTCTGCAGATGAGCAATGGCAGCACTGGCAAGTTTTGCCATTGTATGGACATGGGAAACAGCTGCAGTTCTGCTCATTGGTAAACAAGAAGCGCCAACACAAGCAGCAATGTTCATTGCTACTGTGGCAAGTTTGGTAGTACCACTTTAAACAGCTTGGCCAGATTGAACAGGAATAACAATTTTCATCCATCCTTCTGTCACGTATTCGGAAAGAAGTCCATTGATCATGTCAGCTGCTCTTCACACTGCAGCATGTGCTCTTACTGTTGTGTCAAGCTCTGTGCCATGGCAGTGGATTTCATTCTAACTGGGGAGTGATGTCACAGTGAAATATTCCAATAAGGAGACAAGCAGATTTTTATGCACAGGTACCTGATATAGTGATTATATCATCTGTACATCATGATAACTATAATTGTTCTTCCTTAATTCCTTGAAAGCATTTACATCATTCTTCATTAAGAAGGCTGTTCTCTTGTTAGGACTATACACTTCCTAGCTGTTTTGTTGGCTCAGCTGAGTGTTGTAAGCAGATCAGCTGAATCAGGCCCTAACCTGAGATAGTGAGAGGTTTCTCATCAGGCCTCCATAAGACTAGCACATGTGAAAGGACCTTACACTTGAGATGCATCTTGATCATATCTTTGTAACTGCTGTAGTTATTTTAAGCTCTTGTCTGCCAGTGTTTGTGCTGTTATGGCATTTGTTGCCCCAGGGTCTGAAGAAAAGAGCTAGGCTTGAATTGTAGGTTCAGTGCTGTTGCTCATTTGTTGTGGACCTGCCTCCTTTCCACTGACTCCACATGTGTTTCTCCCCCTTCCTTAAGTGGCCAGTCAATGCAATATTAGACATGTAATTTCAGTTATTATTAAGTTACTTTGTATTAGGCACCTTTTTCTTTCATTTAGTTGATTTATTCCAAGATTTGTATAGCATTTCTGTCTATAGAGATGGTAATTTTAAATAAATATGAAAATAATGTAACGAATACATGAGTTTCCCAATATTGCATGTTTGCTATAGTGCTTATATGTTAGTGCTTGGACTTGAGGGTCTTAAAGGTCTTTTCAAACCTAAATAATCCTATGATTTTATAATGCTGAAAAAGGAAATCCATCCTCTAAGAGTTATCTGCAACTGACATCTCAGCTTGTTCTCTTATGTGAAACTGTTGACAGTGATATCTATATAGTGCATATTCAAGAATGCTGGCTTCTGTACCGTAACTAATTTTTTTCCAAAATTTAGCAATTTGACCTGTGCTAATGTGTTTATGTGTAATGGGAAGTTACTGAGAGAGGTCTTGATAGTTTATTGTAACAGCTCCTTTGAGCTCAAAGTCTATTCTACCTAGAGAAATTTTAATTCACTAATCAAGAACCCTACAGACTGTAATGGCTGTATCATTATGTGTAACCATTTACATGATGGGCCATAATAGTTTCTTTGGAATAGTTATAGCCTATTATGTCAATTGGATTTTCATGAATAAGTACTAGATCTGTGTGCTGAAAGGCTTTCCATAGCATAACCTGGATTTTTAATGGATGTTATTTATCCATGTGTCTTTCCAGTTTAATCAATGGTAATGCTTTTTTTATTATGCATATTTCATTTTGGGAATATTGAAAGGCTTCTGAATTTGATCATTAGAAAAAATGAAATGTTTCTTGTGATGCTTGTCTGTTTTTCTTTTGCAAAATATGAATACACGCGAGGTATTTTGGGAAGGAAAGGTTAGGGAATGAGGAAAGAAGCAAAAATTATGTTTTGTGTGTTATGTGCTGACACCTGGACAAGCTTTTCCATTTTGACATGAATACAGAGTTTAATTAGTAACATGTGCATATAGCATTCACAGCAACACATTTATTTTTCTTGGTTCTCTGTGAGTTGTGTTTTTCTGATGAGTCTTGGACAACTTTGTCTTCTGCACCTTATAATTTCCATAACTTATGTCCTGCTATCTTTAGTGCTCTGGTTTCTGCTTTATCAAAACTGTTTCCATCAACAGCCTCATTCCTGTGCTACTCTCAGTGTAAGTAGCCTTCTCTGTAATTCCCTGTAGGCATGCAGCCAGTTCTGAGATGGTCCCATTTTATTAATATGCTCATTCTCTAGCAGATATTGAAAGATCAGATCAGACTGGCTGCTGGAGAAGTCCAATTACATGCAATAGCTACAGACAATCTGTCAGACTTTTAATAGTGTTTGCAGACATGTTCTCCCATGTCTTTGTTGTGGCTTCATATGGTTGTCATGTTCACATAGGTCTCATGATGGCTAGGCTGTGATGGTGCTATACTTCACCTACAAATAAACTTGACCCTGCAAGGTCAGTCAAAACCCAACTATATGAGAGAAAGCTACTTCCATTAGCTATCAAATAAGTCAGCATAATGTTTTCTACTTGGCAATTCATCCTGTTCTTTTTTGCAAAATAACCTGATTGTTGTCTTTCTTTTCTTTCTTCCCCCTTTTTCCTCTGCCTCCAGATACCTCACTGATATTTCTAATACTGATATTTCTAACACAAATTGAGATTGCACAGTGCCCAAAAAGAAGCTTGAAGACCATATACTATTAGCGGCTTAACCCTTGACTAGTGTCTGTAGTAAAACTATGTAAATCATAGATTGTTATTTATAAAAGTACTTTTTCTTTCTATATTTACACAGGTCACCAGAATGTGTTCAGATTAGAGAAACAGAAACTAATGAAAATAATGCATTCTTTTTCTTTGTATTTTATACTCCTAACACAGTCAAGTAATGCCTGACTCCATTGTTCTTCTCAATGGTTGCTAATTGTATCAAAGATTTCTTTCAGTATGTCAGTTCTGTCACTTTCTATGTAGAAAACCAGCAGAAAGCCTTCTGCTTTCAAGTGCTCCTAGAGGTAAAAGATAAGCTTGTGAGTCAGAGAAGGAACTATTATCACCCTTAGGATGGGGAAGGAATGACCCTTCCTATAAAACCATGTAGTCCAGCAGGCTTCACTCTCTAAAGGACATGGTAGTTCTTTCAATAAATTGCAGTGATTGAAGAGATGAACTGACTGGAGCACATAGAAGTGTCTGGTTTGGGGGAAAGTTTAGAATAAAATAGAAGCCTGACATGATACAACCCAAATCTGATGCATTCACACTTGAGAGTTGCTTCTGAAAGCATTCATTCTGCCTAGCTGTGGCTTGCCCACAACAGCTATGAAGACAGGGGAACTGTTCTTCTTCACTGTTCTTCATAAGAAAAATCTCTGTTTCTAGCTCCTTGCTTTCACCATCACTTTAAAGCAAGTTAGAGGACACTTTTCTAGTAATGGGAATGCCTGAGAAATAGTGTGGTTTACAGTATTAATTTTTTTGTTTTCGTGAGCTTCATTGATCCTCCTTAATTCAACACTTCACCCATAGCCACGTGACTACCTGTATGTTTCAAGCAGGAGGAATATGTTGATGGCTCCTACTGAAAAAAGGCCGAGCTGATACACAAATCTCCACAGTTGCTCTCCACCTCTTCAGAGTAGAATGTTTGAGATGGTTTAGATGATACGGAAGCACACTGGAGACAGCAGCCAGACCAGAACTGGAATGATGCTTTGCCATCAATATTAGCAGCTGCTAAACCAAAAGAGCAACAAACACATGGCAAACCTGAGTCTTCTTCATTGCTCTAAAGCTGTATAACAAGTATATCACACTGAGGTCCATATGCCCTTATCCATGGATAAAGAAATGGATGAAAATTACAACTATTTAAGTGGGAATGAGAAATACTGTATTTGGGAAGTATATGATTTGAGCCAGAGGCAAAACTAATAGGAGACAGTGCCGAAGAAATGAGCTCACTAATGAAATTTTGTCTAATTCTTAATGAAAAAACTTAATTGATACCACATAGTAATACAATTAGCACCAAAAATACATAGCTAAAAACTGCCTATTATAATAACAATAATAATAAAATAATGCTGTATCACACTAAATAAACCTAATATTTTCAAAGTATCAGGGCCTAATAAGATCCACCCAAGGAATACAGAGAAATATCTGAAAGATTAACAGTGATTTTAGGAGTTCCTTTCTGATAACACATGAAAGATGCTGGAAAAGGTACTGGACTAGATGAAATGTAAGATTACACAATTTAGAAGCAAATCTAAGAAATCTCATTTTGAATGAGAAGCATTTACCACAGAATATGGGCTTATGAGTGCTTGCGTGCCAGAGGAATCAGAACTTCTTCACACAGATCTCAAACGTATTAAGTGAATTGCTGTAAAATGCTTTAGAGAATCAATTTGTCATAGATATTAAGAAACTGTAACAGCATACTGTTACTGTGGGTCTCCATCCATGGTATAATTCCTGCTATGTGAAACCTTGTTGTTTTGTGTATCACTGTCACAATGTGAAACCTGTTGTTCTTTAGAACAAGTAAAAGTTGGGCATTGTACACAATGGTTAGAAATACTGGGCATATATTATCTTGTCTGTGCCTGATGCCACTCCAGCCTTCATGTGCTTTGTCCTCCTCTGGGTGGCTACATGCATTTCCCCCCCGAGATGTGATTTTGTTGCTGCTGTGGCTCACTCAGTTCCCCTCACACCCCCTGTCTGGGTGCTTTTTCCTTGAGCTATGGCTTTTGGATCTTGATTCTTCCCAGAGTAAGGCGGTGTTCATCTCCTTAAGGTGAGGTGTGCCTGTGCAGCTGTTGAGACTGCAGAGAAAAAACTCAGATGTTTTAGCTTGAGCACCTCAGCTAAAGCAGTGTCACAACAAATATAGCAGCTGCAAGCCAATACATTTAAAATCTGAGGCCATGCTGCGTTAAAAGGTGCTGGACTGCATGTTAAACAGCAGTCTGTACTTATACACCAGCCCAACTTAAAGTAAGTTAAGTGAGTTTGTTTAAAAATCAAAATCGTCTTTTTCTACTACAAAATCGGGAATTAATAGTACCGAGCTTGTTAATGCCAAATCTTTGTCCTGGTATGTAGTGATTCTGGTCCCTTAGGTGAGTTGGTGATAAGGCATTTCCCTCCTCAGGCTGTTCTCTTGGTGTATCTGCTTTCCTGAATATAGGACCTTGCTTCAGCCTCCTTTTTAGTCTTTTATTCTTGTGTTAGTTCTCTGCTGGACATCCCCACTCCTCTCCTGATTAGCAGGCTCTAAACAGTAACCAGTGTATTAGGAGGTCCAGCTGAGCAATGACATATGTATTAATAACTTGGCTCTGCTTAAAAGGGAAAAATGAAGAAAAAATAAAATCACTCTCACACACTGCCTAGGGGAAGAGGGGAAAATACAAATGAAGTGGGTGGAGGTGAGAGGAGAGGCTTTACAAATTTAGGCAGTGGATAGCATAGGGAATTAAAGCTGTGGTAAGCAGAAGTCCCCTGCAGTCAAGGAAGGAACATAGCTTCCTCCTTCACCCCAGAAGTTTTTCCTTCTCACCAGCTGAGAAGGTTTAGAATATACACAACAGAAAAATAACATAAGTCCTTTTAAGAACAACTTGTGAAGAGGAAAAAAGGGCTCCTGGCGAGGAAAACAAGTGTAAACACTTCATTTTTAGTTGAAATCTGAAGATAGGGCTTGCTGCTTATATACCCCCTGCAGAGAGGATAGGGTGTATGCCTGACTACATGCACTGCAGTGGGGAAAAAAGCTTGAGCCAGGTTGCTTGCTATGTGTCTAAACTTGTGCTGAATTAGTGCTGGAACTATTGTGCAACAGATTGTTTTGTGGTTTTAAACCCAGCAATTGTGACAGAGTGTTACCTTTCAGGTTTATAAGTTTCATAGGAAGTTTCAGGCTTGCAACTCCACTTTTCACTCTTTATGCCCCTGTGCTTGCTTACCTCTTGTGCTGAATTGACCCTGGCTGGAGACCAGTGACCTCTAAGATGCTCTATCACTCCTCTCCTCAGTTGGGCAGAGGGAGAGGGGAAATGTCATGAAGAGCTCTTGGGTCAAGATTAGGTTAGGAAGAGATCATTTAGCAGTTATTGTCACTGGTAAAACAGACTTGACTCAGGGAAATTAATTTATTACCAGTTTAATGAGAGTAGGGTAATGAGAAATAAAACCCAATCTTACAACACTTTTCCACCCACCCCTCCCTTCTTTCTGGGCTCAACTTTAGGCCCAGTTTTCTCTGACTCCTATCCTCAGCAGCACAGGAGGATGAGGAATGGAGATTGTGGTCAGTTCATCACACACTGTCTTTGCTGCTCCATCCCACTCAGGAGAGAGCTTGTCATACTCTTTCGCTGCTCCAGCATGGGGTCCCTTCCACGGGAGACAGTCCTGCATGAACTTCTCTAGTGTGAGTCCCTCTCAGGAGCTACAGTTCTTCATGACATGCTCCAGTGTGAGTCCCTCCCACAGGATGCATCCTTCAGAAGCAGACTGCTCCATCATGGGTCCCCTGTGGGGTTATAGGTCCTGCCAGGAAACCTACTCTAGCATGGTGGGCTTCTGTCTCCACAGGGACAAAGGTCCTGCTAGGAGCCTGCCCCAGCACAGGCTTCCCATGAAATCACAGTCTCCTTCAGCTATCCCCCTGCTCTGGTATGAGTTCCTCCTCAGGCTGCAGATGGATATCTGCTCCACCATTAACTCCAGAGACTGCAGGTGGATATCTGCTCCACCATTAACCTCTATGAGCTGCAGGTGGATATCTGCTCCACCGTTAACCTCTATGAGCTGCAGGTGGATATCTGCTCCACCGTTAACCTCTATGAGCTGCAGGTGGATAACTGCTCCACCGTTAACCTCTATGAGCTGCAGGTGTGTACCTGCTGCATTATTAATCTCCCCTGGCTGCAAGTGGATCTGTGTTTCACCATTAGCCTTTTGGGATTGCAAGTGGATTTCTGCTTCTCTGTGGATCTTATCAGGCTGTATGTGAATCTCTGTTTCATTGTGGATCTTCCCAGGCTGAAGATGGATAGTTACTCTGTCATGGACCTTCATGGGCTGTGGAGGAAGAAGCTTGCCTCACCATGGTCTGAACCACAAGCTGCAGGGGAACCTCCTTGATGACTGCAGAAGATACTGTGTAAGTACTAGCTCATGTGCTCCATGTCTGCTGATTTATAGATATTGTGGATCTTTCAGTTTAGTGGTTGCTATTGATTTTTGGAGGTTTTGGCCTGTATGTCCTTCAAGTAAAATGATGCTGTTAGTTTAGCATTAAGAAACAAAAACTTCCATCTGTTGGCATGTCTTAGAGAATATTTTGTCAGAGGAAAATGACATGAAAACATAGCAATGCTCATCAGGTTCAAAGGCTGGGATCCAAAAGATGAGCTTCCATCTGTTGGAAAATACTTTGAGGTGTGTATTAAAAAGTTGAGCATGTTTTCTGAAAGACTTTCTACTCGTGTACTGTTGTTACTTGGTGTAAGTGCAGTAGGCTTTCCATTTAAGAAATTTTATAGAATGGATGCTTTTAGTCAAATTAATTAGTAAAGTTTGATGAAAGGCTTGTAACAAAAACTTCAGTGTATACCGTATGTACAGGCAGTACATTTGCAGCAGGCAGTGCTTGTCGGAATACGTAATAAGTCATAGCTTTTTTCCCCCTCTCTTCGTTGTCTGAATGATAAAGCTTTCCAAGTAGGAAAATGAATTTACAATTTTCTGAATAAACAAAGTGATCAGTAGCATGTTGTCTGGCTTACACAGGAGTCTGTTCTGATAGAAAAGGAGGCATTTCTAAAACAGTGGGTATCCTCAAGGATAAGTGGGTAACCTCAAGGTTATCCTCAATGTTAGTAACAGTGGGTAAAAGAAATTTGTGTCTGGCTTTGCATTTGATTTTTATATTTGATTAGTCATTATAGCAGTTTTCTGGTTGCCACCATCTTCTCGCTGAAATAGCAATGTGAAAAGATACAGCTTCTTAAATGTGTTGTCTTATTAAGGTTATCATGCGAGCTTTCAAACGGTGCTTCCCACATAGCTCTCGCTCCTCGCATGTTCTCTACAAGTCCATTTGAATCCATTT
>JBCJKH010049709.1:12101-28670 GCA_039877255.1 Loriculus beryllinus | reverse complement strand
ACCTGGTTTTGAACACATCCAGGGATGCGGCATCTGCTGCCTCTCTAAGCAACATGTTCCAGTGTTTCACCACCTTTATTGTAAAAGATTTCTTCCTTATATCTAGTCTAAACCTACCCACTTTTAGTTTAAAACCATTACCCCTTGTCTATTGCAACAGACTCTACTAAAAAGTCCCTTTCCATCTATCTTATAAGCCCCTCACCAGGTACTGGGAGGCTGCTCTAAGCTCTCCCCAGATCTTTCTCTTCTCCAGGCTGAACAAGCACAACTCTCTCAGACTGTCTCCATAGGAGAAGTGCTCCAGCCCCTTGACCATTTTTGTGGCCCTCCTTTGGACCCTCTCCAACAAGTCCGTATCTTTCCTATGCTGACGGCTCCAGAGCTGCACACAGTACTCCAGGTGGGGTCTTGCCAGAGCAGAATAGAGGGGCAGAATCACCTCTCTTCACCTGATAGATGCGCTTCTTTGGATGTAGACCAAGATACAGCTGGTCTTCTGGGCTCCAAGTGCACACTGCCGGCTCATGTCAAATCTTTCATCCACCAGTACCCCCAAGTCCTTCTCCTCAGGGGTACTCTAAATCCCTTCACCCCTGGCCAGTAGCTAATGCTGGAGGTTGCCCCAAATGCACTGACAAAATGTGGCAGAGGTGGGTGAAGAGAAAACCACAGATATTGAATAAAAAAAAAACCCTACAGAGTGAGGCAAGGTACAAGATTTTACTTTTGCTTAAGGAGAAAATAGCAGGTTTGCTTGGATTTTGTTACTTTTTTGTTTTGAGCTCCCTCCTAAGAGTTTTGCCTAAATTCTTAATTGTGTGCAAGTCTCCAGGCTACACTCCTCAGCTTCAATTTCCAGGAACAAAGCTTTTAAGTGACAATAAACTTTAAGTACAGTTAAAACAAATTTGCTACCCACTGCAGCCACCATCGGCATAGTCAAATAAACACGCTTTGTCCATGGTATGGCTAATAGTTAAATGAGTGAAAAAAAAATCCCATTCACTTGATTATGCAACTGGATTCACTTGGAATAGCTTCAAAAAGCTCTTTAATGAGAAGTCTGTAACAGTTGAACAAAGTAAGCATTTCCACTGGTGGGAAAATAAGTACAGGCAATTCTGCGTTTGACCCTGCAACAAGAGACAGAATAACAATCTGCAGTGTCAGGCTCATAAGGATGCAGCACGTGGAAGCAGCTAGCCATGCCACTTCTGCACTCCTTGGGAACAAGGCATGATTTCATTGATAGCACCAGGAAGAGTCAGGAACAGTAGCAAAATAACAATGAATAGGTTTTTTTAGTCCCAGGAATGCATTGCCAGCACTACAATGATCAACACTCTGGATTAATATTTCATCAGACTTTTAAAGGGGATTTTTGAGGGATGAAGAAATGAGAAAGAATTTCTCAGCTAGGCAGATTACAACTACTTCCACTGCTTTAGTTTGTAGTGAAGAAAGTAAGAAGTAACATCACATTTCTTTCTGTTTGAATTTGAAAGCTACACTGCTTGGTCCCCAGGTAGTGCAATAGATGCCTTGGTAGCTGTCTCTACTTCCTAACAAAGCAAAAAAAGAATTTAAACATTATTTGAATTAGAAAGGCTGTCCAAAGGCTTTCAAACATACACTTTTTATAAAAGTCTGTCTATGCACAATCATTACATCAGATAACAGGAAAACATAAATATAAAACCATTGTACCGATACAATGCTTTGAACTGGCATATTTCTTCTGGAATCAAAAAGACAATTTTCAGTTTATCTCCATCACTTTGACATCTGCCTTTGTTTTAAAAAGCACCTCTGTGTTTCAAGAGTGAATGTGTCCAAATGCAGATGCCGTTCAGGTATAATAACATCTTAATCACTGACATATCTCTTGCACTAACAAACCTTATCTGGATTTTGATGCTGTGAAAGGTGCTAGTACCCCTACATCATGGGGGTAGCACATGATGCCTTGTCTCATGGCACATGCTTTCTACAGAGAAGGGTTAGCTGTGATCATGGTTTAGTATCCCTTTTAAAAAGCACAAAAAAACCAAAACCTCACCAGTTATGATGTCAATCTGCTTGGAAAATTGGATACAGAATGTTGGGTTCCTAACTACTTAATTTTGGTGTGGGTGGCAGGTTAAACTCTTTTGGAGTGCCAGCTTCTTAGTCCCATGTTGCAGACTGCAGGAACCCAAGAGCATCCAGCACCTCAAAAGCACAGACCCAAACTGCAAAGGGCAACCACTTGGAAAAAGCTGTCAGTCCAAATTCCCTCCATCCATATGCAAATGTTTGCCTTAGCTGGACTTGCAAAACTGCCATCCTTCATTCTAACATCCTAGTGCTAAGTGATGCATGGTTTAAAACTCAGCCATGACCTCGTGCATGTCTACACAGTTAGCTGGGGCTCCGCATTGCAAGAGATCACTTTGCCATGGGGGTTGCTAAGTCATATGCTCTCACTGCAAACTTAAAGTTTTCCCTTATTCATGCGTTAGCAGTCAAACAATCAACCTGAGAGTGCCTGGGAATTTCAGAAGGCTGTGGGATTCTGAGATCTTAGATTCCTTTGTCATGTCTAGCCTGTCAGAAAAAAATCCCCAAGGGGAAATAACACAGTGGCACAGCTCAACAGCAGTGAGAGTAATTCTCTTGGCATTAACCCTTTCTACCAGAGCAGCAGGCACAGAAAATACCCTTACAGCAACCCGGCAAACATATCAAGCATGTAACGTATAAGATTTTCCTCTTGGCTAACACTCGTCTCCCTGTGTCTCTCCCACAGCATACAGCGTCGGCTGTCTTTGCAGCTGCCCATTCTTCATCATGCCTACTTGCCATCCATAGGAGGAGTTGATGCTAGTTGTGCCAGTCCCTGTGTAAGCCCCAGTGCCAGCCCTCGGCACAGACACGTGCCACCCTCCTTCCGAGTAATGGTTTCGGGGCTGTAGGAACGGGAGATTAGTGCTTCCTGAACTGCTTTTAAGTACTCAATGACTGGACTAAACATCTGACCTAGAACTCTGCTACAAACATGCAACATTGTCTCTTACTGCAGAGGAACTACCGCTGAGGCCGTCATCACAGGAGTGCCCGTGTAACTCGTGTGGGAAGGCAAAGGAGATGGACACAAGGAGTTTGATCTGTAGCCTTATTCATGGAGTTTTTATTTCTTCACATAGAAGTCACTGAAAAACGTTTCTTCCCAAATTTCTACTAGCAACAAGGAGAACGGGAAATATGGATTTTGCAAATAAGACACTGGGAAAAACAAAACAAACAATCAAATGTCACTGAGCTTTATGTGGCTCCTGAGAACATGCAATTCTATACTGTATCCATGTAAGGAAAATACAACGGTTGAGCTATACCATATTTATTGAAATTTTTACAACAGTTGTGTTAAATCGCTGGAAGCATTCTGCACTGGTTAGTCTTGCTTGTTTTCATTTCAGGGACGGTGTTCAATAGGAAAGGATTGTGAGAAATGGTTCCTCGGGTGCCATTGAGACTGCAGTGCTGTGAGCAGGGTCACCCTCAGCCTGCAGCTGTAGGTGAAACCCAAGCAGAGGCTGAAGCTCCAGCTCTGAGTTATCTGAGCTGGAGGGCTGCTGGTTGGGAGCAGGGCACTTGACCCTTCTTCAGGGATGATGGTAGTGACTGCTGACCGTCTGCAGCTTTATTTATAGCAAAGTTTCTGCACCTATTTCAGAATAAACACCACCAACCGTACTGTACTAAACTGTCAGCAAAAGTCCTAGCGATGGTAATTCAAGAAGCTGAGGACAGATGGGTAGTAAAGTCTTAATGTCACAGGATGGATTGTTTTTCATAGTTTGTTTGAATTATGTTACACATCACAATAAAATTAATTTAGTGGACTTGGGGGGAGGGCTTAGGGCACAGCACTTTGTTGCTGCAGGCAAAGCCTGCAGAGCACATAGATGTGAATATACACTATGTTTGCTTTGTACCTGCGTGTGACAGTTGTAGCGGATAATGGAGAGGACAAATCGAATTTACCAATAGAATATTTTATCTGAATCCTAAAAGGACTGTAAAAAAGCAATGGGTTTTAATACATTAGCTCCATCCCCTGAACAAAATTAATTAGGATGAATGATGGTGGCATACTGTCTGGACCAGCTCTGGCGCCAAACCCTCAGGCACAGGTGAGACAGACATGCAGCTTCCTTTTCCAAGGGGCTGGAAACGTGGCATCTCACTGCCAGGGCTGTTTGCTAAGAGTAGGGGGAAAAAAAACACGTGAAGCACCCACTGGGCTCTCAGTTTTCTCTGACCAATGCCTGTGCACCTCAGATCAAACCTTTGGAATGACATTCCTATAAAGGATTACAAATCAGCAATGACTGAAGCACAGCTATAGAGGTTCATTAGCTGAGGGACTTAACCACAGCTTTGAAAAGCTAGCATAAATCTCCATTAAAAATAAAATACACCTCATAGTGGCCAAAACCAATATGAATATGTATCTAAATCTTACAATCAGGAGCATCACAAAGTGTTTCACTTGGCACATACAGTAAGAGAGGTTATGGAAATATCTGTAGCTTTTAGAACAAAAACATGTAAGTATAAACACAGATAAAATAGAACTCATTACTCTGTTTAAGCACTAAACACTGACGTTGTCACTCAATGTGTGTTGACAGTATTCTCTTGCTTTATTAATATCATCAGGGCCTGGTTTATTTTAAAAGGAATGTTACTTTTTAAAAAGAGAAAATTACAATATTGTATATAATGTGTACACAAAGATCTCTGTAGAAATATTATTCCAACTTAGCAGGAAAAAAACAAACCAGAAGTATCGGACCATTGGAGGTGAGTGTGTGTGTGTGTCTGTAACTTCGTGAATACTGACTGTGCGACGTTTATTAGGTTTAAACCATGCAGTACATTCTTTGTCTCAATGATACTGTAGTTTCTCCCATAACATTTTTTTTTTTTACTTTACTGCAGATAACAAGACCAACCAAGTGAATATAGCTATTTAATGTTTCTGTTCTTTTATACTGCAGCAAAAATGTACTGTAAATTTATGAAGAGGCTGTGCCCCAATGGCATTTTCCAATGATGTTAGTGCACAAATGCTTTAAACTAGACTGGAACTGCCAGAATAAAATGTAAATGAAGAATTTCTTGTATAACCTTATACTGCATGAGATCAATTTTTAATAAATTGTTGCAAATCTGTTTTTATGAATAAAATATATAAAACCTAGCTTTTTGGACTTGGTGCCATCTTTAATGTGTGTGTAGATATATAAACATATATATATATATAAACCCCTCTGGAGAAGGAAGAAACCTATTACACCACCACATTGTAATAAAAAGTCAAAATACATGTCCTAGAAGCTGAAGGGCTCGCATCTAGAGAAAGCAAACAGATGAGCTTGTGCTCTGAAATACAATTTCTGCTGTACTCATGAGTGAAGACTAAGCCCTCTATCAAATGGGAAAATTATCAAACATATGCTGAACATTTACATCCAAACCACATTTAATACATGCACTACTCTCTCTTGCACCACAGTGAGTATGAATTTAGGAGAAAAACGAAGATTTTACTATTTCACATAAATTATTGGTTATGCCAATATTTAGCTCTACAGTAAAATTTACACTTCAGCAAATGAGAAGTTTCTGAGCACTGTTTCATGAAGGCAAACACTAAACCTCTCCATCCATGTGGTGGGTTTTGTATCCTAAACCAGGTTCTTTTGCATGGCATAAGAGGAGGAGGGTAGGAATATAGTGCAATGAGCCAGCTAGAGGAAAGAGCATTTTTAGTTTGCTTTTTGACGAGAACATTCTCAAGCCAGCAAAAAGTGACATAAAGTCCAAGATGAGAGAGTTCAGAGCCACCACAAATGTGTTTTAAGTAGAATTCTAATGCAGCTTATGAGTCCCATTGAACACAAGCAAAAGAGAAAATATCAGTGAGGAGTTAACAGCATGGATTGTGGCTCTCAATGCACAGTACCAGATGGCAGGAGAAAATCAGATACATCAGATCTTATTCAATAAAGGAAAGAAAAAAGAAATCTAAACAACTTTATTGTGAAACCTATGAAACCTATATTCAACTAGAAATTGTGGAAGGATGTGAACAACTTAGAGCTGCTCAAGAATAATAGGAAACCAGAACAAAGCAATACATTGCTTGAAGAGGTTTTAGGAATAAAAATAAGAGGGAGATGTCAGAGGAGCAGATTTATTTGAACTACTAAGATTCCACAGTCACAGCAAATACATTTCTTTCAAAATCATAAAACTGTTATTGAATTAATGGAAGATTACTAATGTTGCAGCTCTCCTTTCAAATAATTCATTAAGCCAAGGATGGTGAAGGAAGACCAAAAGAGGCACTTTTTCAGTTTTACCTCTCTTCTAAAAGATATAACAGCTTTTCTTAAATGTTTATCAAATTTGTTCTGGTCTTTTCAAAGCCTGTCAGTTACAAATCCCAGTATGGTGTTCTTGTTCTCCACAAGACTGGATTAGTGCTCCTGTCCCTTTCTGCCAGGCTTGCTTAGCTACTGGAAGACAGCCCAGCAAGACCTGTCTCAGCACTTCCACAGCACCCTCTGGATATCAGCAGGGCTTTACTGTGCACTCATACCACAGCCCAAAGGATGGGCCAGTCTGCCCATGCAGTGTACCGACCCTCCCTGTCACTGATTCCTTTAATGGGGATTTTCTTCTCTATGCCAGAGAAGACTGACAGGTTTATTACAGTGGATTAAACATTATGATTTTTATCCGAGTTTGGTCCTCAGTTACTGACTGCCTTTTCCATCTCTTGAGATGTGAATAGTACTTATGGCCATTACTTTAATATGCATGAATATTATTCACAAGTGCACTTTCAAGAGCTCACTGCCTCTTGAGCCGATCGGGATTCTGCCAGTTTACTGTGCTTACCGCCACTCACCAAATAACATTGCAAAGGATATGCAATGCAGGGGGTCTGGGGCTGTGCCAGGAGAGATGGGGAAGAGATGAATACAGCCCATGCTGGTTTTTTCCACTGGGGCAACTCTGGGTGGCAGTATCATCACATTAGTGTAGTCTCAAACCTCTTACCTGCAGATATTTTGAGCCACCAGTTTTGCAAACTACACCTGTGTTAAACACACACGCCCCACAGTGATGGGGTGTTGAAGTGGGCCAAACAAAGAAAAAGAGTGAAGGACAGGTAGGAGGAGAAAGGAGAAGCATCTCTACTCACTGTGTCCTTCACCACTCCCAGGAAAACAGCTGCTACTAACGCCATCAAAGCCAAACGTCACAAAAGCATTTAAACAACCTACTGAACTTTAAAGGCTAATTTCAGTAGAGGTCAAACAGATCTGAGGACAGGAGCAGGAGGTGGGAGCGCCAGCTTTAGGTACAAACAGCAAGCAGCCTCTGAGCTGGCTCCCTAGCAGAAGCATAGCAGAAAGGAGTTCAGATGACCTTGAGCTTCAGGAGAAAGAGCAGACATCTTCATGACTTCATAAAGACAGGCTTTGGCTGGAACTGAGGATGTTTATCTTCTGACAAGAGCAAGAACCCTGCACCCATACTTACTGAGTGCAACTTAAACTGAGGAAGTATCACCTACATTTACAACCTACAGCTGTAACCACTTCAGACTAGAACACCCTGCTACCTGCTACTGCAGTCAGCCGTGTGTGTTGCCTGCTTGAGCAGAGGAGCTGCCTCTGATAGCAAACCACCTCACAGACATGAAGTCATCCATTCATTATGCCAAGTTTGACTGGAAAACCGTGTGTGTGTGTTGGAGAAAGCACTGGCAGGACACTGAGCAAGTGCATTAATGGCCTGGAAAACATCATAAGGGCTAAAGCAGAGATAGCCATGCTTCCTCCTGCTTTGGCAGTTTGTCAACAATCTAAAAGCAAAATCCATTCTAAGGACATACACCACAAAGCCATCCCCAGCTCAGAATCAATGTACCTTGGCCCTGGCCCACTCTGCCACACAATGCAAACCCCTGAGCCTCTGCAGCTGAACATCCCCTGTTTGTCCAAGCCTAAGGAAAAATGAGCATAAAGCAGAAATGAAAAACTGGAAAAGAGCGGGTAGGAAATACATACGTGGCTTTGTACTCATACAGTGCTCTGCTACACTGTTACCCAAGTGATTCCTACTCTGCCCTAGCTAAGAGTACTCAAGTATTTCCAAACAGCAGGTACCCCTCTCAGCAGACAGAGGAACGGAGACGTCTTCTCTACAGGATGGAGACGCCTCACATCCTCACCAAATAAGCTAGCTGACACATTAGTCCACATTATTAAGTAGGCTATCAATTTAATATACAAACAAGTACAAGCCTTGTAAGAAGAAAGCATTCATCCCCGGCATATGAACATCCCTTTCTGAGAAACCTTCTTACTACTTGGGACACTACATCTTATTATATCTGTACAGCGCAGCACCAGCACAGCTCTTGCTGCTCCTCCAGCCTGAGAAACTGATCACTTTATCCTTTACTAGAGCTGTGTCTGAAGCAGACAGCCACAGACACAACAGCAGAGGTAGAAGTCATGTCTTGAGCAGTTCAGGAGATAAAGCCAATGGAGCAGCAGTGCTAGGACCATTCACCCAAGAGTGTTCTGAGGGGCACCTGCAGATGGAGGTACCACCACAGCACCTGCTGAGAAAAGCAAATTGCTGCAAATAGATCAATTTCTCCTCAAGAAAGATAAAAGGAAGCAAAGTCTTAGTTGCTCATCTTAAAGGTGGTCACATTTCCAAAGACTTCCACTCTCCCCCTGATAAGGGGAGTAGAGGGACCCTAACAATAACAGGGGGGACAAGGACAATACCTTCACAGTAGGGCTGCAGAGGGAGGGTGGTGACATTGAGGTCAAAGGCTTTAAGTTAACAATTCCATAAGCTTCACAACTTATCCTGGCTCTCAACACTGGAAAGAAATCCTCTTCAGTTTGCCTTGCCTCATACTTAGGTCACTGGAAGACACTATTTGAGCAAACAGATCTAATGGGAGAAAAGGGGAAAAAATATCGAAAGAACCAACACACACGTACAAGATGATGGACTGGGAGTCATAAAGATGCAAATGAACAAGGGATTCAGCTGCAATCACTTCTGGAAAAGACACATCAATGTCGGCATCAGACATAAGCACCCCCAGGAAAAGATACTCACTGTCATCTCACAAAGTTAGCTGTACAAATGAAGCTGTTAAAAGTGTCAGAACAGAAGCCAAAACCATCACTAACTACCTCAGTACTGCTGGTCACTAAAACAGGAGCAACTTTCCCCAAAATTCTTACCTCAACTTCTAGTAGGCTCAAAGTTCGAAATTCAGTTCAATACTTCAATAGCCCAAGCTATTTCCAGGCTTTCCTTATTACTGGAGGGCTGCAGAAGCATGAAGTTTATACATTGTCAGTCCTTATGAAAATCTTAAGAGAAACTGGTTCTCACACACAGAAGAAATGTGGTTTTTAACTGGTCTCTCTTAGTCACTGTGTGGGGAGAGAGCATATTTCACTGTTCTCCCTACATATACGCATTTTACTGTTTTCAGAGGCCTGCACAAAACTTCCCTTTGTGATAACAGACTCTCCATCCTCAACTAAAAGTGCAGCTGAATATCTGTCATAGTGCTGTTGTAATAAGGAATACTTCTCTAACAAATGTCCCCATTCTTTGAGGACTTTTCAGTCTTTTCCCCTCTCCTCTACCCACTAAATATTCCATTTTTATTACTTTGCCTTAGTTTTAAAACCTAAGAATTTATTTACTGAAGAATTAACAGACACTTGAATGTAAATAAGCAATTTATGATGAGAGTGAAGCTCAGCAAAGTGGAAAAAATGCATGAGTTGTTCCAGCATAATCCATGTAAACAAATAAGAACAGTACTTGCTACATTTCAAGACTTTCAGAGGTATTTCACTGCGTCAAATGAGAACATTTCCAAGCAAAATCACATAAATATATCCCAGGTTTAATTGACCATTGAGTTAAACGACAAAGTCAGCTCTCGGTTATCCTTGAGCATCTGATTCAGGTTGCCACAAGTCAAGAACAAACCCAACTGCTCAACCCTCTGGGGCCTGTTTGCTCACTGCTAATTAAAGCTGCCCTCACCTCCACAAAAACTGGCTTGTGAGCATTTGAAGATGAATGAATTAACTGTGAAATTCAGACTAGCACATCTGAATTCTCCATAGACATTTGCTTGCTTTGTGTTAGACTGCCACTCCTCCCATCCCATTATGCTCTTTATGATACTGCCATTTGATATAAAAGTACTCCTATTGAGGACAAGTAAAACTGTAATGAGGGTGGAAAGGCATATGAAGACATTCATTTAATTGGTCTGTGGCAAAGCAATTCAGTATTAGGAGTGGCAAACTGATTAATCCAGGGGCATTTTCCCCTGCTGAACATTAGGTCATTTGTTTTGTCACAGAATGGGAGCAGTCGCATCAGATGTCCACCTATTCCTCTCAAGAGAAGTTTTCTTTACATTTTATTCTAACCTGATCTCAGGGCAGCAAGAGTCAGTACTCCTCTCTGCTTCCAGACTTTAACAAACACTCCTGGCAGAGTCTTTTTAAATAAACCAAGAAGGTCAAACCTCTCCTTCATCTTCAAGTGCCTGCTCGACTCTGCTACTGTGCCCTGTGTGCTCACAGGCAGGCAGAGCGGCTGGGACATTAGACAGCCAGCCCAACGCCCTCCAAACAACATTTCCTTGCAGTGCAACACCTCTCCTTTTATTTTCCTCTTTTCTTTTTATTTTATCTTTTCAACTTCTTTACCAGCTTGACTCCACATGCAACTTCCATTATTCTTTGTGTAGTTGTTACTGGGTGCTGGAATACCTGGCATGTCCAAATCCTTCTGAAAAGGCTGTCAGCCCTTACTTGAGAAATCATTGGGAGTAAACACTCACTTCAGGAGTCCCAAATGTGACAAAAATAATTTCAAGAATCAAAAAGTGCCTATTTTAATACAGCCTCCTTTTAAATAAGCTCTCTATTTTTTTCCCAGTATACGTCAGCAATCATCAACCACTCATTGTCTTCTACAAAGAAAAAGAGGGCACCCAGCCCTGGTTCAGACCTCACAGACATGCTTGCATTATTTTTTCATATCCTTTATTTTCTGTTGGTTTGGTAGTTTGGGTTTGGGGTTTTTTTCCTTTAATGGTCACGTTGCTGATTTATTGTTTGTTTGTTTTCAAGCAAGACAGAAACAAAATGAACTTTCCCATATGGAGAACACCAACCACAGAGCAGTTGTGTCTGTGCAGTACAAATGCTCGAGTATAAACTGCTTCTCCTTGTCCAGCATGCAGTGTGTATCTCAGGCTGTGCGGGTAGACGCTTAGAGCTTCAGTCAGATAAAGGATAATAAAATGAGCTTGGGCCTCATTAACTTACCCTGTTGATGTGAATATTAACATAGATTAAAATCCAAGTTCCAAAAAGAAAATGCAGTCCCAGCCCCCATCACAGGCAAACTGCAAGCAATAATAAATTCCTTGCATTAATTCAGTTCATCATACTCTAAAGCTACAGTGAGGCACTCTGTATAAAGGCCTTCTCCACATGGCTTTGAAAGCTTTGTAGTCAAATGCAATTTCAAGAATTAAATCTCTGGTTATGCACTTTGCTTATGGTTTTGATGAATACCCTGCTGCTCTGGCTCTGTGTACAGAAAGAGTCTAGGAAGGCACTTTTCTTTCTTTCAGAATGTTGTTCAGCTTGGTATGCATGAAAACATTTGTGAACATATCAGAACTTAGACAACCTTGCTCCAATTAATTTAACAGGGTGTATTCAAAATGATGAAAAGATGTTTCTCATTAATTTCTCTCTCATTCAGAATAATGCTTTCCTTTTACTGATATTCAGTTCCTTTACTCTGTTCTAAATAGATGTTATGTTACCTTCATAATGATTACATTAGTAGCACTACACTAGTCATGCAAATAAGGACTCTTCATCTTATTTTTCCCCTTCTCTATCCCTATAGGGGAACAGAGTTTACAGCATAATGTTTGTACTTAGAAAGACTAAGGAGGAGTAAGGAAAGGAGTTGCTTTTTTTTACTTACACTACAAACTTCATGTTTATCACAGAATTCTAGAAACGTGTTTCACACTATAACAAAGGGAAAGAGATTTATGGAGATCATTAGCTCCTCTAAAAGTGCATTCCAATCTTGAACTGGCCTTTTGGAAAGCATCTTTTTCCCCCTGGTGTAGGAACTTCATTACATGAATCTGCCATCAGTGATCCTCATCCCAAAGCTTTAGGCTGTCTTTTAGCTTTGTTAATCCCAGTCACCAGTTTATTATTTAAAAAGTACTTTTCTCAGACTCCACTGCCTCACTACTTGACTCCTATCGTGAGATTCCTCTGCTACACTGCATGAGACTGCTCTCTTCTTTCCTGACATAGCTGGTATGATGAGATGTTGATTTTACCCTCAGACTCCCCGTGCTGAATGGGCAGACACCCTTGGCCAGGGGAACTTTATTCATTATGGAACTTCCCACACTCTTCAGGATACATCTGCATATGTCTCCACTTACATGCCATGTTGTAAGATGCACCATGTGAACTGTAGTGGTCTGAGATAGGTGTCCATTCCTGCATCTGTGACAGAGAAATTTGCTATCTGCAACTTGTACATCCCAGTAAGATAGCATTAGCCCATGAGAAGGATAGAGTAACCTGATACGCTTCTCAGGGATGTATTCATTTAATGGGCAAAGATTTGTTTGGATGTTTGTGGTACATCAAGCAACACCCTGCTTTGTGCACTGCAGTTTTCTTTGATAAACAGATCCCTGGCTTAGCATATAGCGGAAGCCTCTTTGCTGATGACAGTCTTTTGTCATGTATACCTTCTTTCTGGCACTGTTCCCAGTGCAATAGCTGTGGGCAGAGTTGCACTTCCCCAAAGACAGACATTTCTGCATTAAAA
Organism: Loriculus beryllinus; assembly: GCA_039877255.1. NCBI lineage: Eukaryota > Metazoa > Chordata > Aves > Psittaciformes > Psittacidae > Loriculus > Loriculus beryllinus. Next base: position 15,656 of record JBCJKH010049709.1, on the reverse strand, counting down.
CATCCCACAATCTGCTAACTGTCTTTTGCACCTGTCAGGCAGTCATTTGGCTACCTATAAATTACATTAGTCCTTCTTGCCCTACCTAGCGTCCTCCTTGGTTTTCTTCAATCCTGTTCACTCTTCGGGTTTCTTTGGTGACCAAAACTGCTCTTCACGAGTATCTGGCCACCTAACATTTTGCTAGACTACTGGCTGAGCCCTTCTTTTGCAGGTGAAATGGCATGAATCCAAAGCAAAATCTCTGTCAAAGATGTAATCCAGTAGACCAGTGTTGCTATGGCTAATAGTGGGCTATGCTATCTGCATTTACCAATGACTCTGCTATCAGGACTTACTGGGTTGTGTTTTGGCAGCTCTGATCTCAGTTTGGCTATGGCCGCAGAATCACTAAAGAGCTGGTAATAACTGATTAACTTGTTGTTTTCTTTATCCTGAAGCTGACTGCAGTAGTAAGGTTTAACTCTATACAGTAAAGGTCCAAGAAAACTAGCTAGCTTGTCAACAAGAAAGACCAGCTAAACAGACGAGTCAACAAGAAAGACCAGCTAAACAGACGACTGTTTAGGAAGACACAAAGATAACCTCTATAAACCAACCCAGGACTGGAGGAAGGGAGCTCACTCCCACAACTGAACTCCTCCTGGTGAAGAATTCGGGTGACCAACAGCTCATTGTAAACCCCTTCTAAAGGAAATCTAGCACTGTTGACCTTTAGGGCGCAGAAAGGCACAGGAAAGGTGTGCATAAAAGCCCACAAAAATTTCATGCAGTCTAAAGCAACAGATAAAAAGTGAAACTTTCATCTCAACTGGTTTAATCACCTGAAAAAAACGTGTCTGCCACTCTTCTCCTCTAGTGCATTAGCACTAGAGGGTGAGAGAGCATGGACTTCACTAGCTCTGTGAGATACAAGGTGCTTTCTGTACAAATAAGTCTATATCCTCAGAGTTACATAAAGTGAATGATTCAATGCTCCCTGAAATCACCATAAAAAGGCTGACAACAACAAGAAGTACTTTTCTGCTTCTCCCTCAGCACTCACCATTATTTCTAGTGTTTATGCCACTGTAAATTTATCTTAGGTTTACTCTACTGAAACAACTTCATGTCATCTATAAGGGAGAACAGACTGTTGCCTTATTATGATCATTTTTCAATCAATACTCTAAACACAGGCAAGTATCCAGAAACCAAAATTAAAACAAAAACAAGGAAGAAGAATGCTCTCCCCCTTTTTTCTCCTTGGGAAATAACAATTTTATACTCAGGTTTTAGATCAACCTGAACATCTCAAAAACACTAAAAACAAACAAACAAATAAACAAGCAAAAAAAGCTACATATAAAAGAATGTAAGAAAGACTGAGTTTTCCACCATTTGCTTACCCCTCCTCCACCAGTTGCTATGCTGGTCAAACAAGTCACCAGGCAGAAAACATTACTTGCAGAAGACAACTCAATATTGAACCATGGTTATGTCATATGGTTTCCCAGATGGAAAACCATAAAGCAGGGTGAGGGTTTACTGCAAAATAAAACAGAGTCTGGAGAAGGGAGAAAACATATGTATGGAAGCATATATTAAAAGCAGTTTTAGAAAATCCATTAGTCTTCCAGAAAAATCATAAAGAAATACAGAATAAGTGTCCACAGTTTTTCTAACCTAAGTTTTATATCACAAACTGCTGTCTGGATGTATTGACAAGTTGGATTCATAAAAGGACACTGATTTTATACTGCAGAATTAAACCTCCCTGCTGCCAAATCTGGAAAACTGAAGTCCTATATGCAGAATTAATATAACCCATATTCATAGTCTGATAACAAATATTACAGAAATATTATTATGATTTATCATGTATGGAATTTTTGACAGGATGTCCTGGGCTCGTACATTTTTTATAAATATTACTATTTTGGTAAAGCAGAAATGCGAGGTGAACAACACCAGCAAGTACTTAAAATTTCCTGTATGGTTACTACACAGCATGCCAAGATTTATAACTAACTTTTGTCAGTAGCTTTCATTGTCCTGCCTTTATACATTTTCCGTACTTTGTTGTTGTTGTTGGGTTTTTTTAATCATTAACTTCAAATTGACATCCTTGGGCCAATTCATTTGTAATGTGAAACAAAAATAGCTTCATGAGTCAAAAATTAAACGAATGAGAAATGAGCATATGGCAAAATCCAAGCCCTTTTAGCTGCTCTTTGAATGTACTTTCATTTATAATGGTGAGGTTATGTGGTAACGTTTAGGGTACAAAGCTTACTAAATAATGAATACCATGCTTCCATGTAATTTTACTGGCAATAACCCCCGAGCAGTTTTAATTAGCTTCACCTCCCTTTAACTGCAAGGACAGTTGTGGATGTGCAGACTTCGTGCAAAAGGAGAGTTCTGCATGTTCATTTAATATAGGTTCAATTTCTTTGCTATAAAACCTCAGCTTTGCAACTGATTTATCAGAACTGAGCTTGGTTTTGCATCGCTTCTTTTAGGTTGCAATTAAAGATTCATCCCCACAATGAATGCCAGTGAAGGAAACAGAGTGCCCTGACATTGCTAATGCCCAGGCATCACTGGAGAGCAGTCAGGCCAACAGAGATTCCATGTCCACCAACACAAAGGAGTGCAGAGGAGTGATGACAGGCAGCCAAACCCCAATATCCTAATCAGACAGAGAGGAACACCCTGACCTGGCTACTCCCAGACCCATCACAGGAGGATGCTCAGCCCAAAAAATGAATAGGTTTGGGATTTTAGTTATTTTTTAATAAAATCTAATATGATGTCTGCATTATTACCAGAGTCTCGTGTTATAAGGAACATAACTCTGACCTCTCGTTATCTTGTATTTTCTGGTAGCAATTTCTGTTCTGTTTTGGTTTTTTTTCCCAGTCACTAATGGAATGAGAAAGTTGGACCTATTCTGGTTCAGTATACCAATTTGCTACAATAAGTTGATGTTCTTAGGCAGCACATGCTTGGAGTCCTGCCAAATGGAAGAAGAAAACTAACACAGGTTTTCTGATGTTATTACGAGAGTACTGTGTATTTATAGGTCTATAACATATCCTCACCTCTGTAACAGCCTGTCAGACAGCTGGAAGGTTTCTAAATTACATGAAAATACCAGTTTTAGGTTCTGTCACTACAGATACTTAGAGCGGCCAAATTCAGAGAAGAGAGCAGAAGTGTACACCAAAAGGATGAGCCAGATGGGAGGGTTCTACATGATGGCAGGTCCTACCAGACAGTCTGACTGCACAGTGAAAGCTGAATGAACTACTGAAGCAGTTTTTCCTCAGACATCCATTCATGTTTGCTGCGGTATATGTGAGCCCAGATGTTTTCTTCTGCTGTATTTTAAAAGACTTTGTACCATAATGGATATTATAGAATAGAATCATAGAATCATAGAATAATAAGGGTTGGACTTTAAAATCATCTAGTTCCAACCCCCTTGCCATCAGCAGGGACACCCCACACTAAACCATGCCACACAAGGCTCTGTCCAACCTGGCCTTGAACACTGCCAGGGATGGAGCA